>JAQGAV010000516.1:0-31607 GCA_034691345.1 Phasmarhabditis papillosa
AAAAGCATTAATTTTGATGGAATCGAAAAGAAAATTGTTTAATTTGTGATTTAATAAAGTTTTTTAAGTTTATAGTTTTATTTATTAAAATGTATGCGAAAGAACGCTCTCATTGTCGACTTTCCAATCTCTTCGAAGGTTTTTTGATTAATAATAGTTAAAGTTTTGTACTTGTTGATGATAAATAATTATTGTTTAAGAAATCTCGTTTCATCTTCAGTTTAACTATCAAATGTGAACAACTATTGGGATTAGACCCGATAAATGGGGGTTCGGTCCACTGTATCACAGTGATGTTAAAGGGATCTGGTATGAGCCCAATTTCTACAGACTAGACCAGACCAGATTAACATATCTGGTCTATCATAATTTAACTGGATTGCAAACCTGAATCACGAATACCGAAATATCCTCCTGTTTAGGGTTCCGAATGTCGGTTTTTCACATTTGTGGACAGTTATTCAGGTTCAGGTCCTGGGGCTGTACGCTTCACCTAATATAGTCTGCATCAAGACAGTACCCTCGAAAAAGATTAGAATGAACCACCATTTTTTCATTCCTTTTCATTCATTTAAATAACCCCGCTGCTTCGCAAGCACTGCTCTGTTATTAAATAATATATATAATATAATAAATGATACATAGCTATTGAAACAGACTAAATATGATTGTATACGACAGTTTGAAGTGTTTTTTTTTGTTTTTTGTTTTTGAACAACGGTGAATTACATCTTTGAACTATTCTGTTTAAACAAACGTTTAACTTATTCACTCTTTCAAAAGAAGAATTATTATATTCGTTTTTATACAGTTAACCGCGATGTTGAGAGAATCAAAAATTGAAACATTCGTTTGAAATAGAAATCCTAATCCTCCCCGCAGTTGCCATTTTCGTTCCCTATAGTTCGTCGGATTAAATCTCTGAGCCTCGGCGGGCCGGCGCCGAGTAGAGCTTGGACCCAACAATGCCTAGTTCTAATTCTCAAGATATATTTAACAACTCTACTGACTATAATAATACATTATCTGGTTATTTCATCAGCTGCTCGAATGTTAAAGCAAAAAGAGAAATTGAACGGGCAGAACAGCTGTTGCCCGTGAGTTACAACCAACTATGCAAATCTTCTCACACTAACACATACAACAATAATAACGGCCGATTCCTTTTGTTAATTTTAATATTATTTTTAAATTTAGTTCTAATCAAGAGTAATAATGGAGTGTTAAAAAATATTCTCATTGAAAATGGGTCTGAAAGTATTCGAAAACCGAAAATATACGCACAATTTCCTTAAAATACGCAAGTAACACTCCATTATTCATCTTGAATCACACAATACCGAAGTCCCATATTTCCTCATATTGACCTCTCAAGATGTATTTGGGAATGGAATCTGGGTATAGATTCAACATTGTTTTTACTTTGTTTGTTCTTATAAGATAACAGCATTGGCCGTATTAACTAACGTCACCCACCGTTCCTATGCCTTGTAAATACTACAGGCCTATAACAATAACATTTGATGTTTTTATTATGAAATTATTTATTTATTATTAAGAGAAAACTTAAAATTAATTACACCTTTTTTAGCGTGAAATTTATGTTCTTCAAGAATTGAACCAGCTCAAATTGCCGATTTGCCCGGCCGTTTTCGATTTTGGAAAAGTCTGCGATTGCCCATTCTTTGGTAGGTTTATATTAATGTTTTAAAGTACTGTATAATAATAACAATATTACTTATTATTATTAGTATTATTATTATTATTGTATCAATAATAATAATATTAATTACAGTAATGTCAGTGTTGGATATGAACCTGGAGAAGATGCGTGAAATGCAAAAAGGCCGTATTAATGGACCAACTGCTATTCATATTGCAATGGAAACACTCAATTGTCTTGTTGTAAGTTTATAAGTTTGTTAATATTATTAATATTATTAGATTAGATTAATAATGTTAACTAATAACAATAAATATAATAAAATATTAATATTACCGTATTGTATAGTAGCTTTGGAAACTACGGTCTTTTATTGCGCATCTTCGTAAGATGCGCAAATAAATCTATATATTTTAATAATTCTTTCTAGGAACTTCATAACCGTAACTACATTCATTTTGATGTAAAACCGGCTAATTTCTGTATTGGATTTGGTGCTCAGGACAAGAAGATTCTCCTAATCGACTTTGCTAATACAATGAAGAAGAAAGGAAAGAAATTATTGTGAGTTGTAAAGGAATTTAAATAAGTTGGAAATAGTTTATTTCTATTTCTAAAAACGGATTACTGGCTTATAACTTGCATATTGAAAGTTTCTAGTCGGTTTTTTGGTATCCGGTAACTGGCGAGCTTTGCCAAAGGTGGTATTCGTTTGAACCAAAACTCCCGTTAAGAGACTAGAGTTAATAATAATAATGCTAATAATAATAATGTTAATATTATTAAGAATAAGAATAATAATAATAATAATAATAATAATAATAATAATAATAATAATATATAACAGTCTAGGATCCCCCCTCCCGACGGTCTAACTCTTCCTTATATGAGTATGGATCAACATCTAAAGTATGCAGCTAGAGAAAGATCCGATATTGAGAGCTGGTACTACATGCTTATAGATTTGTAAGTTTTTAAATTATTACTTAAATATTAAGTTTATATTATTATTAATAATATATTTATTATTTCAGCCTCCAGCCAGAACTTATCACTTGGAAGACCAAAACTAACGAAGCTGAAGTGGAAGCAATGAAGAAGCTATTTTGGAAAGGTAACATTAATAATAATAATATTTAAACAATACATATATATTTAAGCTTTATTTGACAGTAGTTCTGGTATTACTGAATCTCGTGTTGTTTCTATTGGAGAACTCATAAACCCTAAATCTACTTTTATCAACGATGACTATGTGAAAATAAAGAATCTGCTTGTAACGGCAATGGAGTCAGTGTTGGCAGGGTGAGTGGGGGGAATATTAATATTATTAATAATATTAACAATATATTATGTAAATGATCCCGATTACCGTACCCAAATACCATATACTTAAAATATATGTTCTATTAAATGTGTTTATAGTCAGATTCAAAAGTAATGAGGCCGTCTATGCTGCGTATTTCGTTACTTTTAACACTGCGCCTGCTGGCATTCTACGCGCGCAATATCATCAGATTGCAAAATTGCTTTCGCTCTGCTTTACTCAGACAAAATATTGCAACAGTCCTGCTTATTAACACGGCCTCATCACTTTTGAATCTGACTATATATTAACTAAGAATTTTATAATAACTATATTTGTTAAATTAAATATCTTCATTTAGTGCCAAATTTGTTCCACAATGGATTTCTAATCCCGCCAAGTGATTTCCTGTCTTTTCTCTTCATAGATAGATTCTTCGTTTCCAATTCAAATATAATACCGCTGATATCACAGTCACTTTGTGTATCTGAAAACAATGATATTTCATGCTAATAAACATTTCTAAAGAATATTTGTGTTGTTTTTTGTAATTTAAGGTCTAATGGTAAGACTTGTAAAGGCAATGGTTGTTCGTGGAATTAGAATGCAAGTCAAAACAGAAGAAGAAAACATTGGAATAAAAGAGAGCGTTTAGAGTTTATCTGGAGTTTAAACAATCTGGAGACAATTTATGCATATATATATATAGAGTAAAGAATGTTTGTCTTAAACAGTATATTTAGGTTTTTCCGAGTTTAACATTTATCAACACAAAATAAGTTACTTTACCATATGTATAAATAATCTAAACTGTATAAATAAATAATAAAGACTCTTCTTTGCAGTTAGAAACTATGTTCAAGCAATTCAAGATTCTTGCTTATATTTTCTTTTATACTTATTTTTTATCCTTTTTCATTTACAAAACATGTTATACAATTATTTATATAAAATTCAATAGATGAATCTGCAGATTGGATTTTCGCGGATCAGAATTGTGCAGTGATATAGTTAGAGAAGTAAGGATGCGCAGACAGTATCTATCATATTCTTGTTTGCAGTCTAGCAACATTCAATTAACATAGCTAACGGACATTGCAATAATTAGTAGTAAGAAAAAGGGTGAGCATTCCTTATAAAAGGAAGGGCCTGACAAGAATTCACATCAACATCAATCGTTCATTTGGAAAAGTAGCAAACATCATGTATTAATGTTAACATTGTTTAGACTTATCCTACTAAGTAACTCATTCTTACAAATTCTCAATTCCGAAGCAGTAGGTACTAGTTATTGCAAAATTTGCGATTTTGACCTTTTTCGGCCAAGCCCAACATTTTCGAACTTTTTGCAATAACTAGCGTCCCCCCAATGTTTTTGGCAAAGGCTCCCTCAATAGTTGAGCTAACCGTACGTTGTTACTTCATTTTTACAAGTAAAGCTTCTTTGGCATGGAAAAGCTTGTTTTAAATGGACATCTCCATAACACATATTACAATGCTTTACATTCGGCTTATTTTCTTATTATAATATTAATACTTTATTTTATTCTTAACTTTATTATAATTAGTTTATCATATTTTCAGAATGCATTTCGTCATTGCTTTTCTTTCAATTATTCGCATAAGTCATCAATGCGCTCCTTCTAGACCAAGTAAGTAGAAAATACTGTTAAATATATTTAATTATAAATATTACAATAGTAAATTTTAACCTAAAACAAATATTTTTGAACAAACAAATAAAGACTTTTAAGTTGTATAAAGCTGGAGATTATTTTTGTTTCTTAAAGTAATTAGTTTTCTTCGCAGGAGGTTCAGAATCAGTTGCCTGTGTCGACGGTGATTGTGGTTCATGTCCTGATAATAAGATATGTCTTCCCGGAGAACCTGCTACAAAACACTGCAAGGCTGGTCACACTTGCATGGCTCCTTTAAAATGTGGTACAACTCAAATTTGCAAAGCTTGCCCAGATAACAACAAGAACTGTCCTCCTAGTAAATGGTGTGGAATTAATATGATGTGTGTTCAAAGACCAAATTGCCCTACTAATCAGATGTGTGTCAATACTGGAGACTCTAACAATAGTACTGAAGAATGCCCAATGGCGGGTTACAGATGTGCCAATACAGTCTGTATAGATGAGAAAGATTGTGTTGATTGTCCCAATGGTCAGAAGTGTGCCATCATCGACATCAGTAAACCAGATGTTACTTCTCCTTATTGTGTACAAGGCAAGACTTGTGCTAATGTACCTTGTAAAGAATCTGTCGAGACAAACTGCCCTAAGTGTCCTACTGATATGGTTTGTGTTGTTCCAAACGACACTACAATGGTTCCGGACTCTGCCTATTGTGTTAAGGGCAAAATGTGTACTAGTCGATGTTCTAATGCTCAGACATGTCAGAAATGTAGCGTAGGTACACCGTGCAAGAATAGTGAGACTAACCTTTGCCCTGATGGATCCATGTGTATGAACAAATAAATTATGATGTAAAACATTGTATATCTTCCCTTTTGAATAAACTAGTTATATTTAATTTATTATTTACATTCTTCAAATGAAAAATAGACTCATTTAATTGATAACAATAACTTAACATAGTAGATAGAAATTAATAGTATTGAAATGTTTGAACTTAATAAATCCTCTGCAAAATTGTTCTACACAGAATAAAATCAGGTAATTTGAATAACATATAAGTTAAATATAGAATGTTTTATTCACATTTTATTAAAAAACAAGAGCTTACAGTCGAATAAACTCAATAAAGCTAACAATAAGATAAAGAGATAAGCTGTACCGTTTGTTTGCTATTAGAGACGTAGCGCAAAGTCTAGAAATACAGCAACTCTTCTGAGAACGAGGAAACTTCAAATTGGATATAGCCATATCATATATTGTTTTAAAGAAGTGATAAGAAACTTAAATAGGTGTAAATTATTTCTAGTCTTCAATTTTTGTTGTTTACACAATTAAGGTTGAATCTATAAGATTTCAATGTCCTGCGCCAAATGTGATATATAATAAGATAAACCAGGTAACTGATGGAAAAATTTGTCTGTCCGGAAAACAAATAACAAAAGAAGAGAAAACACTCAAGGCGGTTTATAATTACTTACTTCTTCTTACTTATACAGTACTTCTCATAAATGAAACTCGCAAAAATTGCTCGGCAACGCGAAACTTTTAAAGATTAATGAAGGGATTTTGATTTCACGACTCAAAGACTATTGTGAAAGTGAGCGAAGACTCTTAATATAGAAATAAAACATTATTAGAATCAGATTGAGGGTTTTGTTGATTGTTCATTATAGAGTTATAAAACATGATTAAATAAAATAGAACAAAAGATGTTGTTTATGTTTAGATAAAAAGTTTAAACCTACTCCACCGTAAACAATTTAACAAATATTAATAATTTGGCAGACATTTGTTTATCTTCTTGTTTATGTTGCATTAAATTAGTTGTAAGGTGACTTTTCGGACGAATGTTTATTGGTAAACAAATGCTATTGTTATATGGTACTAAATACTAAATAGTACTAAGTTCAGCCACATTAAAAGCTCTTATACTATTAGACTCTTGTAACCAAAATGAATATAATGGTCCTGTTTGAGAACCCAACCCGTCATAGTTATGACATCGTTCTCTCGTAAAATCTCCGCATCTAGGAGTACTGGTAAAATGTCTTATTTTTAGACTAAAAACCTTTATTGTTCTACAAAATTTCTTGGTTTTGTTTTTATTAGGGATGGACAAGGGCCAACCTGCCTTCTCTCATCTGTCGTTGGTTTTATATCAAGTATAGTAAAAACATAAGCAAATTTATTAACAAAAACAAAGTAATATAATAATATTAACAATTATAATTTAAATTTTATGGTCGTCTAGTTCACTACCAGGAATGTATCTTCTTTCATACAAAATGCTCTTGTTTTTTCTCATTCTTCACTTTAACTTGTTTTCTGAATAATGAACATATATTATTTATATTATTATATAATATATATTAATAATAATAATACTATACTAACCCTTCTATCTTTGTAACGGCCTTCTTCTTTATTTTATATTCCGCATTACATAAGAAATATGAACAGAAAAGCACAAAAGTTGTTAGAAAAACAGCCGCAAAAGGCATTGTAAAACGATAGTTTAACTGAAAATAATAATAATAATATTAACATTAATGGTATAAACGAAGTTAAGTTGTTCAGTGCTGTATTATCGTTTTTTGGCACCGCGCCCTTAGCCTAGTTGTACAACGAAATTAGGACCAGACCACTGTTGATTCTGCAAACACTGTACTCTTGCACAGGTCTATATGCAGATAGTTTGGCCAAGAGTCCTGCCAGACAGACATAATATACGTCTACAGTAACCAGTTAGCCTGCACATCTAACTCCGCTTACCATAAACCACTTTAGCCATGCTTGAGCTTCGCTTAGTTGAAATTGACAATATCGCCCATACGAATTAATGTTACAATCACAGGCAAATCCATCTACAGTAGCCTCATCTTCGTAACAAGAACCAAAAACACATTTAAAATTGCCTAAAAGGAAGGGTACTCATGGGCAAAGAAAATTGGCAACTTACCAAATGCACTACAGTAATCATCGACTATCTCACACAGTGTGCCACGAGTACCATTTGCACATTTACAACTAAAAACATAATATTATGTTAAGAAAATAGTAACAATGGATTGTTAGTTTCCAATTTACATTAAAAAGTGTTGTTTCTTTTCATTTGCCTAGCAACAGCTTATAGTCTGCGCCAAGAGTTATGATGGAGTGTAAATAGTTCTACGCTCGTCTGAGCCCCTTTTGCGAGCACCGAGCCAGCATCAAGCAATTTGCCTGCAGGTGCAGTGTTAAAAATTCCTATAAATACTCCATTATTACTATCCGCGCGTACTATAGTTACGGCTGGCAAGTTCAAGGATTGACCACGGTCGACCTATTCTTGAGCTTTTTCCCAGCCCTAAGCTTATTTCAGTTATTTAGTTTCTATTCCTATTATTTCACTCATAACTTACTTATAATCATATTTATTAATCTTAACACAGGCTGCATTATGTTGACAAAGATTACTATCACATGGATCGACTTGTCTATCGCAGAAGGGAGCCGCGAAACCAGGATCACAGATGCATCTGAAGTTACAAACGGAATAAGAACACGGTATATCAGATGGAATACAATAGAGTTCCATTATGTCACCTAACAATTCCTCAGTTAACGATAAAATCATTAATCAGTTTGTTCAGTGTTAAATCCGCCCCCCGCCGCGTCCCTCACCTACAGGCTCCGCCCCTTACCTATATCCTCTCTGTTGCTCTTGTTCTGTACAAAATTGCATTTCTTCATCATCACTAGAGTGTTCGCATGTTACACATTTCCCGTTGTTACATTTGTCAATTGAAGAACAGTTACCAGTACCAGAATAAACACAATGTGTTTCTAAATATATATATATATATATTATTATTATTAATAATAATAGTTATTTTATTAGTTATAGCTTCTAATGTTGCAAAAGTTGTATAAACTATTAATTATAACTAAAATAAAAGTTCCCCCTTACCATCGGCTAATTCATCTTCCATATTACAAAGACATCTGAATGTTTCACGAGGTTTACCAGCAGAATAAACTGTTTCCCAAGGAATCTAAATTATATATTTAAAATAAATATATATAGTGTTTAGGTAATATCATTCATAAATTGAGCATCTTACCAAAGTGAACAGCCTTATTTTTCAAAGACATGGTAACCCCATTACCGCGCTTCTTTAGCACAGCTTAGCATATTGCTACAAAAATCTCATCCTTCCATCGTTTTTCAATAGCGCGCTCCAGAATTCATGTATCGTGCAACAGAGAACGGAGATTTCAAATTTCGTTTCGGGACCCGTTAGTATTTTGAACATGAGCGAGCCGTGCTCTATCTTAAAATGGCTACGTACCGGTACACACTGTGCATGATTACATGGATTCGTAGCACAAGGATCGAACGTCTCACAAAGTTCCCCAACAAAACCATTTCGACAACTAAAATACATATATATAATTGTTTACATTATTAATAATATTACTATTAATATTGCTATTATTAATATAATGTCTTACTCGCAAAATGCTTTCCCCTGTACTTCAACACAGACTCCTTGTTGTATACTTGTACATCTATCTTCGCGGGTTAGGCCTGATTCTTTTTCTGTTCTAGTTGAATCACATGAATCCAAACGTTTAAACTAAATAACAATTTATATCTAAATTTACCAAATTAACTTCAGTTATTTTTGAATATATGTAGTTTACGGTTAGAGGGTATACGGTAGGTCTACAAGGATTAGGGCAAACCCTATACAAAGGGGCGACAATACTCATGAAAAACAAATGTATGCCTAATTAATTATTTTGTGTTTTTCCTATATCAAATAGTATTTTAACTGAATGCGAGACTGCCATTTTGACTTATACTACTCCTTATTTGAAATAGGATGAACAGCGTATCTCTCATCAATTACAGTTTAAAGGATAAAATAATCGAAACGATGAATGAAAACCAGCTGGAGATAATTACCCAAACATTAATGAATCCTAATGCCTTAAAAAACAGTGGTAAGGTTTTGTTAGTTTAATCAACTGTTTACCTCACAAAAGTTTCCTTCATCGGCGCCATTACATTCACATTTGGGAACCAAAAGAAGACTACCAGTTGATACTAAACAATATTATATTAATATTATTATAATAAATATAATATAAATATTACTATTATTATTATTAATAAATATAATATCTTACAAACGGTTACAGCAGAGTCACATGTTCCTCTATTAAGACACCATCCTGTATGCCTTTTAAGCTCGTCTCCACATTCTTTTAGATCGTTAAGACGACAATTCTCAATTAACTCGGTGAAGGCAATAGAATCATTAGTTAAACCCCTTTGTATCAGCCTTAAAACATTATATATTACTTTTTTCAATTACAAGTCTATTGCAGTCTCTTCTCTATTAAGGTATCCAGAGTGCCTGACCCAACCGGCAAAAACAGTCTTATAATGGCCTAAATTAAGTATTCTGCTCGGAATACTCAGGCCTGGCCAGTAATTTATCAGCTCAAAATTCCTGGTCGTTTCACTGTTTGTGGCCTAAAAAAGTGACAAGCACGATCCCCTCTATTAATTTGAATCTGGATACGCAGAGGATTATCCACAACTTTTAGTTTTACTGTTTTTAAAAACAATATTGAAGTTATTTCTACTTACAGTTTACTAGTTGCATCTATGTATTCTTTTAGATTACTTTTATCTGAACAAGGAATCAATGCCTCATTTTGAACACTGTTAGGGACTGTTATCTTCTCACATAACTCTCCTAAAAAACAAAATATATATAACTATTATAATATAATAAAGTAAAGAAGATTTGTTTAAGTATTAATAAAATATAATATACAAACCTTCTATTAGAGGGTATGTAATGACTATATCATCCCTTTTGGGGCATTCGCAATTTGCTACAACTTCATTTCCAACTGTCTTATAATTACAAACACCAGAATTCATACAGTCAATTGAAGCACAAGGATTCTCTGTTTCACACTGAAATAACAATATTATAAAGTTATTGTGCTGCAAAGTAGCATTTTTAACGCACGTAATTTGAGCTATTCTGTGAAGGTCTGCGCAAGGCTGGGTCTCGCCACGAAAGTACAGTAACCCGCGTATGCGGCCCAGACGCTGGCCCAAATTATAACCCGAAATTTGTTGCGCCGAACATCGGACTAATTTAAGTTTGAATAGTCTGGTTGGAATCTGAACAAGCTTTAACTTTCTTATAACTTTCTTCAAGAACTTCAAAAACCTGGAATATACCACGCCTAATTTGCGATCTTAGAGTAGCATTATTAATTAATTTTAATATTTTTGGCTTTTTGATATAGTCACTAACTAACCCTTTCACCTATGTATTGTTCATGACAATCACATTGACAGCTTCCATCCGCCAGCTGTTTGCCGGTTCCGCGCCCGCTACAGTAATCCGCAGAACAACCGAGATTTGCCAAGGAGGTCTCGCACAGATCGCCCGTGAATTCGCCGTTGCAAATACAACTGAATATAATATAAATATATTTAAACTAGTATTATTATATATAAATTATATTTAATAAAGATTGTTTACTTACTCATATTCAACTGGAACAACTGTCTTAGTGACTGGATTGAAGACATCTCGCGGCACGGATAGACTAAAAATGAAAATGTATTCTTTATATGTTGTGTTTGTTTAGTCAAAAGATAAATGCGTAGTACGAATCTAGCTATATGGATATATATGAACAACAGACGAGTCTTGTTTCCATAAAAGTAATATTTTGCAATACCGCGGCCACTTTCATACAACGCAATCAGTTCAAATTTCATTTCGTTTTGTGGGAGTATATCAACTGTTAATGTGTTATATAATGATACCGTTCTATGATACTAGCTCTTGCAAAGATCCTTCTCTTAGGACCTACAAACTACAAACTACAAACTACAAAACTACAAAGGGTTTACAATGTCCTAGTCACTCTTCTTTTCTAATCCTTACTTACCTAACACAAGTACTGTTATTTCTACATAAGTTATTCTTACACTTCTTCATATCTGCCAATTGCTCGCATTTTTTGCCATAATGAGTGGCCGGACAAATACAAATAAAACTAAAAACAGAAATAAAGAAAATAATAATATTACACAGAATTATAGTTTTGTCATATTCAGAGAATAGCCAAATACAGGTCCTTTTTAACCCTTTACTACACCGGGCAGAGGCTATTCGCAAACTGGGTATTGTCTTTACCCATCTTCAAAAAACAATATAAAAAACTTATATAATAACATTATTAATATTATAAATATTAATAATAAACTAACCTTCCATCTTTATTCTGACATTTTCCGTTGTTTAGACAAATACTACGGGACGTATCACAAGGATTAACAGAAGATTCTCTATGAACAACGGCCAATGAACGAACATTTGTGAGACGAGGTAGAGTAGGTAACTAAATATAATAATACTTATTATTGTTATTATTATTATTATAAATAGTAATAATAATATATTAACAGTATTATAAATATAGTTATTTATTCAGTATGTTAGAAATGGTTCTTTTTTCATAAGAGCTTCCTTCTATACCGTTAGATACGAAACCCACAACTCTCTAGTAATATTAAAGTATGTATATTTAGATAAAACAACATAAATAAGTTTATATAATCTAATAACTCTAATAACTTCTTCTATGTTAGTAAACATACCTTCGGTATTCCTTGAACCTCTCCCGTTTGAATAAAAGTTCTGAATTTAGACGGTTTTTTCGCTTTTCTTTGAATGACAATATCTGATGAAATTGTTAGGAAAATAGAAAATATTAACAACAATTTAAAGAGAAAAATCATTTTGAAATAAGGTTTTAGGATATTATTTATTTATATCTAACAAAGTGGTTGGCATAACAGAAAATACACGTTTACCATGAGAACTAATGAATTCAAGGATTCAGCGGCCGTCCTCGATAAACCGGAAAATGATCTATTTATTATATTTTGTTATATTATAACTTGCAGTACGTTTCAGTATTACAAAGTCACCAAACAATGTTATTAGTTATTAAAATAGCTTATTGACAGTTCTATTATAATACTACTGGAATAGGCTGAAGGATAGCTTGTCTCGGGTTTCCAGAGGGCCTGGCGGCTGACTTTTCGACCCCGGTTTAATTATTGTGCAGTTATATTTTATAAATGTTTATCTATTTTATACATTTTATCCGATTTAGACTATATTATCTATTTTCATCAACAATGTCAAATCTGAATAATACACCTACTCTGCGTACCTAAGCATATACTGTGGAAATTTAGCTTATATACCAATTTTTTAAAGTTATGATATTCATTTATTATAGGTTGAAATGTCAGGAGCAGAAAAAAATCACATTATTGCTGAAAAGTTAATGAATATGCTAGTTTTCCCCCATCAACGGCAACACGGCGGAAAACAATCGTACCGCCTGGCTCTTTTATTCAGAACAATTTGAACACACTTTCAATATATCTTGTTCTTTCCGCTAGTTCTATTAGTTAGTAAGTCTTCATGATTTCACATTACTCCAATTGGTCTTACATTCAAATTGTTTACGAAACGTGATCAGGTGGCCGAGTGGTTAAGGCGATGGACTGCTAATCCATTGGGATTTTCCCGTGTGAGTTCGAATCTCATCCTGATCGAATCTTTTGCTTTTTGAGCAAATATTGTCATTTTGTTTGATTTTTTTCTAAAACCTTATAATAAACTAATTTTATTACTCATTCAACAATATTATACTAAAAATGGAATGGTTAATTGGTTTTCATATTAATTTGTCTTTATTGTATATTTATAATATTTATTATTTCTATATTAGTATTCATCTTCATTTTCATCTGCTGTAGGCTGTCTTTTAGTTTCTTGTTCCTTGCGAACATTCTCGAATTCTTGTGGTTTTAACTGTACGAAGGAGACTTCCAAATTACGCTCAACCTAAAATATCAATCAATATATTTAAGTTATACTATAACAATACATATAAATTAGCAGATACATAGCTATAATAAATGTTTAATTTCATTCGATTATAGTGAGCAAAACTTGTTTTTGGTTCCTCGACTAAGGATCTGTCCTGGATATTTAGGCTACTGTAACACGAGAAAACATTTTCACTTATGATGTCCCAACAAAATGCATCCTGGACAAACCCTCAATTATAGTTAATATCAATCTAAGTAGTATAATCGGTAGTAAGAACTAGATTTATAGCTCTTTAGACAGCTTTCTATTGACGCCTTATTTTGCGGTTATATATTGTCTATTGTTATTATTTATTACCTTAACAACAGCAGCATAATTGGCTAATTCATCGCTGTATCTAGAGGCGGAGAATACAGTAACAAGACTGCGTTTAGCAAAGAAAGAATAGCCAAACTCGACCACCTTAAATATTATTAATACATTATTATTACTGTATATCCTACCTGGTGGGCTCTAATAACCATATCTATATCCAACTGTTTACACTTTTCGAACACCGCGTCTTCTCCAAACAAATGAGAGACTTGACGAACTTTGTTAGTCTAAAAAGTTTTATATTAATGTTACTACTTAAATTGTTTAATTTTAGTCTTAAATAGAGAAAGAGAAATCGATATCATATTGGCTGACTAGGCTCTAAAATGGGCTGTAATATATTACTTAAGGGACAAACAGGGACTATTTTGAACGCAGTCTCTGATTGCATAGATGTTATTTCTTACATACTTTACATAGCTTGACATAATTTGTTATAAAATATTGAACTTTTCAACAATTTGGCAATAAAAACTGTTTTTTTTTCTTCTGAACTACAGTATATTGGCTAAATAGGTCCCTTTAAAGAAAATTTTATCTTGCTATTTTTTAGTTCAATAAAGAGTGAAACATGTATATGTAGCTTTTCTCTATAGTTTTTAAATAATACAAACCTGAAATCCCTTTATTCCAGATTCGGGATCAGCCCACAACAGATCTTGAGCAAGTCCACGTACAATCTTCAATGGACGAACGATGTTACGAATATCATTTAGACTGTTCAAATGAGGTGAGAGGCCTAAATAAAACAAATTATTATTAAATTAAATTATTAAATTAATATAAACACAATACGTTGATTGCTTACTTAATACATTCTAAGAATATTATCAAGTTGCTAGCAAGACCCGCATCCTATACATACTGTTAGATTGTCGCTATGGAAGCTAGTTTTTAATAATAGAGTTAATGTTAGAAAACCTATAAATGTAAAACATCTAGGTCATAAATAAGTAGTTATTTCTTTATATTTCATTCTTACCTCCGTGCATACACAAAATTCTCTGTTCAACAAGCGCAGCTAGTGGCATAAGGGCAAAAACTTCGTTAAAATGTTCGTATAGATCGAAACTAGACTCGTGGAATCGGGTCTTTAGCTCATTAAAGAAACCATAAACTCTAAAATAAATAAGATTAAGTTAATAATAAAAACATTAACAGGTAATAAGGTATAATATAGCATTTAAAAATAGAAATGGGTCAATCTTTCTTAGTACAGTTAGTTTGCACCAATAGTGATAGTAGAAGAGTTATCGCTACAAATTCTTCATGTTATTAAATATACTATTGTCAGTGCCAAGAGTAATAATGGAGTGTAAAGAATTCAACGCTAATATATTTTTTGCGAGCACCGCGCCAGCATCTGGCGGCTACTCTCCGTTCAATATTGTACTTTGCAAGTACGCGCTTGTCATTTGCCTGCAGGAGCGGAGTTAAAAATCCTATAATTACGCAAGTGACACTCCATTATTACTCTCGGCGATGACAGAATTATACAAGTTATGCGACCCATAGCGAAAGCCTTTATTTTTGATTCATGTGGTATAAACCTAATCCAAACAGTGAAAACAATATAATATACAATATTACAAATATTATTTAAACTAACTTATTTATATTCTGTAATTCGTGATTTCCTCTCAGCAGATAAATACATCTAGGGAACTTAATTCTACATGCAAAAAGGAGTGTTATTACTTCAAGTGAATGTGCACCACGGTCGACATAATCACCCAAGAACAGATAGCGATTCTTAAAGGGAACACCGCAACTCTAAACACACAAGAATTAAAAGATACAGTAACCCAAGAAAAATCTATAAATAGCAAAGGACTACAGTGTTTCCACATCGAAAAACAGAGAAAGTCGTGACTACAGTAACCTATAACCTACGTTAAAGATGCGCATAAGGTCGCTGTATTGTCCATGGATATCACCGCATATATTAACAGGAGCTTTAACCTTAAAACAGTTATATTAAACATAATATATTTTATATTTGTTTACCTCAATAAGAGTACAAGAGTCCTTCATACAAGGCTTAACTTGATCCAATATCATATGTAGGTCTTTTGCCTAAAATGAAGTTATATATCGTTTGTTCCCAAATGGTTGCCGGTAAGACCTGGGAAATGTCTGATTCTAAAAATTCCGGAAGAGCGTCGCCCCTACATTATTCTAGATAGAGTGCGAGGTATTTTAGTATCTAACATATAAAGATATTCTATAAAAGGTATTCTATAAAAGTGTAAGGTATTCTATAAAAGTAAATAATATTTGGAATTCATTTGTATACAAATAAGATATAAGTTATATTTATATCGGTATATTGTATATAATTACCTTATAATCCATTTTCTTAGATCCGACCATAAAATGTTCTTTTATAAAATCCTTTAGATTAAAATTCGCAAACTCTTCATCTGTGTAGAATTTCGCCTTCTTTAGTGGGCTAAGTAGCTAAAACAAAGACAGTTTTTATAGTTTTTTTTGTATTTTCTAAAGTACTTTGCGGTAGATTTGATATCTTATAACTAGTTATAATAAAGTTTATTTTACTATAAATATATTACCCGGAGGTCCGTTGGTCATATGTACCTTAGGTGTTTCCGCTTTCCGCTCTTCTTTCGACTTTTCGCTTGTTTTCTCTGAAGATTTGTTAATTTCTGATTTAGTTTCTTTTGACTTTTCTGTACGCTGTGTCGAATCTTCTTTTTCCTAAATGTTTAATTTATAATATTTAAGTAATACAACTACGAAGACCTGTAGTTTTCTTCTTCTGTAACTAAATAAAGAAGATTTGCCCGGCCAGAACAATTGTCTATCTGTGATCGGACTTTTGGCGAGCCCAGAATTGATCAATTTAGTGTGCCGGGTCGGTACCGTGAAGAACCCTCAATTGTCAACAAAACCAGCCCAGACCAGACAACTAGCCTCAAATAATTCAAAGAGCTATATCTGTTTCTTTGAGATAGTGGTATTATCTACAGTAACCCTACAACCTGCACATCTAACTTACTTTCTTTTTCTCCTTTTTGTCCGTGTCCGTTTTGCATGATATTTTACTCATTCTTTCTATTGAAAGACCGACCAGCAGAATAAAATATAAAAAATAAAAAGTATTTTAGAAGATAGGAAGAATAGAAGTAGAACAAGGAATCAGCTGGAGGAAAGAAACCTTTTGTGGGAATGGGAAAAGTATGTTTAGAATGGAGCTGGGAGGGCATGATCCTTATTTATAGAATTTAAAGTGTTAGGAGTTTCCAACTCTATTCTTATTTACCTTTTGATTGATTAAATTGTTTATTTACTACCCAAAAGAAGAAAAAATACTTGCTGAAAAAACCTTTATAAGGTCTGTTTCTATATCATATAACTTTCCGGATTCTCAGTATGTTGTTGACCATCTCAGCTGTGCTAGGACTGTGGTTATTATGGACCTATCAGTTCCATAATTCACACAGAATTTCTTTCAAACATATGTTTTTTGGTTCATCAATTTAGCTTCAAAGATAATAAGTTAACAAAGTCCTTGCTTGTTGACTGCATAATAAATAGAATGTTTCGAGCTTCCTGCTCATCTACTTTTTACACAATCAGTTATAGCTATCTTTATACTGAATAATCTTATATGCAGTAGCTCAGATGATAGGAAAGGTTTTGGGTTCGATCCCTCCCCCGTCCCGAGCCGGATTGAGCAACCGTGGGATGTATGCTTGAATGTTCTCTTATAATTCCCGCAAAACCGACTTCTAGCTGATCCAAAGATGGAAAGAATAACAAGAACACCCGTTATGTGATATACATTGATATACGGAAGAAACTTTTTTTTAAATATATCCTCCAGGAAGCATGTAACAATACACTTTTTACTACCGTAGTTACTACATTTTTTATTTCCGAATTGGTACTCCCTGTTTGCGTTGTCATATGACAATACACGGGGTTTCATTTTAATATTTAAATAAATTATGCAAAATTAAAATGAAAAACAGAAAATAAATTCACGTAGACATTGAAAACAAAGTGAATTTATTGAGTATTAAAGGGTTGTTTGGTAGATTACTGGACTCTCTGATACAAAGGAATGATACATAGAGTTAGTAAGGTTTATGCTTAGGTTATATTTACATAGTATTGATTACTTATTAACACTAATATGGTTCATTGTAAATTAGTTCATTTGTAGTAGTCAAACTAAGTATTATTCATTGTTTTACCATTTGTAGTGTCTGTATTATAAGATATGTTTACAGCGCGCTATCCTAGAAAGAAGTGGTCTTATAATAAAATAAGTTTTTAAGAAAGGCTCCTATTCCGCCTGTGCTCCCTACCCTTTTCTCCCGTATAGAACACAGTTTCTATTCAGTAGAAACCTAGATCTTATTAAATAATATAGTACTCAATAACAATAGAATTCAAACTCTTCACATAATAAATAAACACTTGTTTATTTATTATGTCTTTTCTAACTTTATTTTGTTATTACAAGTACTAATATATTTTATTTCAGATGGTCCTCGATGGCATTAGAATTCTTCACTTTTTCTTTAGTTCGGTAGGAATATAATCTTTTAAAGTTAAAAACAGCGATTTAAAAAACAAAGACTAAATAAATTGGCAAACCATTCCGATATTATTTGAGCAGAGGAATTCAAAATATCACTTATGATTACCAGTAGAATTGCACAAACGAGGCGCAATTGAAATCAAATAAAGCTTATTATTCCGGCGAAATATATAGGTATCATGTACCTAAAGTTCCCTAAAGTTCTTAAAAACTCAATCATATCGAGAAAACTAAAAATTATATTGTGTTTCTTCTCCCCTCCTTATGTTACAACACTATCCCACCGATACTGCCTTTTCATGGACATCTAATTTTTACCATCGCTGTTTACGTATCTGTCCATTTGTATAAAACTAACTTTATTATGCTAATTTTGTAGTTTAAATACAGTTTTTCATTGCCGAACTCTAAATATAGAATGTTACAATATAACTGTTTTACATAGGACAAATAGACTTTTAGAAAAATATAAGGGCAGTTCTTAAAAAGACTGTTAGTAATATTGAGCATTGTCATGTAGTAGGCATTTTGGGAGGAGCTTGTTAACTTTTTAAAGATTGGAAGAGATAAAGAAGTCTTATTTGTGTACCCATATTATATAATAATAGTAGATTATTCGAAACACGCTTTCGCCCCTTCATTCCGGAATCTTCTTACTGAAAACGGCTCTTTTCTAACATTCAGTGTACAGTTGCTCGAAATTTTTGTTTAAATTGGTAAAGTTCGTTAAAAGGGAATAGTTAGTAGGAGTATTATAGCTTTCTACCTATTCCTTATAATAATTCTTCTTTTAGGACTATCGCTCTATTTGGTTCTCTATCTTATCAGATCTAGCCCTTTTTATTCTTGTTTCTTTTTCATCAGACTATATTCCATTATTGACAGCTATTTGTCTAGATCTATTCTTAATAGTAATGACTATAGTCGGTATTAAAGGAAAAATACCTTCTTTATTAGTACCTAATATATTTATTAAGGTAAGAATAGTAGTAAAAGACACATAAAATAAAGTTTCACGCAAATCGGGGCACTGAAAACGGGCTTCTATTATTCTAAAAACAGGCTAAAACGGGCCTTCTGATATCGGGCAGGGTTGCCCTACTCGACTGTAAAGACAGTATTGGTTATATATATTTAATATACACTATTTATGTATTATCATTAGCATTACTAGAAATGACAATCGTCCTTTTTAAAAATAAGTATAAATGCATTATATTATTAGTTTAAATATGTAATGTATTTAGTTTATCCTAATGATGTTTCTTCTATTTATGGGTTGTATTACAATAGATAATATCAATAAGGAAAGAGAAATAAGAGTAAGATATTAACATTAGAGACTGTTTAAATGGAGCACATGAATGATAATTCAACGAAGGGGCCTGCCAGAAAATGCCAGAAAAAGAAAGGTTTGGGAAATTTTAAGACAGGAAGGTACAGGCAGTTTAGGAATAAAGGGCAACGAGCAGTCCCTTATATGATTATAGTTGTTTCTAAACAATAAATATAATCAAAAGAGGTGAAGCAAGTTTATATTGAATACTTATTAAACAATATATTTGTATATATTATTATTATTATTTTAGTTAAAAGAAACTAAACTTGGAGTTGTTATTCTTGGTAATCCATCTCTACCATTCTGGTTGATTCTATTCACTATTTTAGAAACAATTCAGATAAGGTGACTTTAATAAAACTTATTTAATTTTACTTTAACCACTTTTCACAGTTCGCCGCGCCTTAACGCAAAAAGCAGATTTAATAACTTAATTAAAAACTTTCTTTCTTAATGGTAGCTATTAATAGAGACTATACTAAACACTTTATATAATTTCTATTTCTATTTATTAGACTATGTTTTTCTACTTGGTATCGTCTTGTTTTCTCATCTAATCAAAGTAGATCAAATAGTATTTGTGAACAAGGACCTATAGAAAAGGTAAAATAATATAACATTAAGCTAATATGTTAAATATAATAGTTCATTGAATGCAATATACTCGACGGATGAATCGTTTGCAGAGGTGTACTGTAGAATTTAGAAGAAACGCGGAAATGGAAAGAAAATGTACAAGCAACCCATATACTTGTGCGCTAGCCTTAGCAAAAATAGACCTTTAAACTACATGAGATTTTTTCGTAGACTAAACATATGTGTCTATTAGGAATAGTTGCGTAGCGCCACTTGCACAATATGAAAATGAAAAAGTAAAAATGGTTACCAACCAGCGATTAAACTAACCGGCCACCATAAACATGTTTATTACTATTTTATCCTATTCCAACGAACCTATTTACAATAATTTATTGTTCATTATCCATATTGCATAATTCCAGAGAGAACCTCCTAGTTATGCAACGTGCACTGCGCTTAGCGTAAACGAAGAACAACCTAGTTGTAGTAAAGAAGAATTGCCAACTTATGAAGAAGCGACTAAAAAGAAAGAAAGAAATGAAAATATAACAAATGAAGTGGAAAGAATAGCAGAAAGAGACCGACGTAAGTGATTATATCGGATAAGGGAAGATACGTCCAGCAGGCAAGCTTCGATCAGCCCGGGCCGGGCCGAAAATTTCTGAAACCGAGCCGCAGAATTTTACTCACGAGCTGTCCCGGGTTGGCTCGTGGACGCCCCTGAGTACGCCTTTAGCGTTAGGCTTCCCATGTAATAGTTCTCATACAAGACTCAGGGAAAGCGTTGTACAGGCCGGAGAAGGGTAATTTTAGGGGGTGATAGAGCCGTGGGCCAACTTTTCACAATTGGGGCGAGTTCTTCTCAGCACTAGGTCAAATCTCTTAAGAAAAGATCGGTCCGTTCCGAGATATGACCATGGTGTAATTGATATACGAAACCTGAATTATTTAGCTTGCTAAGCTATCTTACAAGAAAATTGAACTATTTTTCCTCAAAAAATTTAATAGTTAATAGGTAGAATAGTGACATTTTGTTACTAACTATTTTCTTTAGAGATATGGGCTTCGGATGCTATGTTTAGATATTGGATATTCTAGAATATTTATACACATTACCTCATTTTCTATAATTTCAGACCGATTTTGATCCAATAGACGGGATAGATACTTAGTTTATGGGGGTGTTTTAATATTATTATTACTATCATTATATTTTCACGGGGTTCTGCGGATCCAGCGCAAAATTCGCGGTGGATTCGGATCCTCATGACACTAAATACTGTTTGTCTTTCACTTTATTCAATTTCCTAATTGAATATTATTATGTTTAAACCGTAATAGGGCATTTAATTCTTTATTATTGATTACTTAATACGTTTTTATAATTGTTTAATTCTCTATTAAACTAACATAATAATACTTTCTACATTAAGATGGTATTCTAATAAGTAACAATGTACATATTATTCAATTTTGACAGATAAATCATTTCGATGTTCTTTTTATTTATTTTTATAATTACAATAAAATATATATATAGTCTACTAGTAGTTTTATACAAAAGAGAAGAGACAGTGTCCTTACAAAGTTACATGTCTACAAACATTGAAACATTAAAGAGAAACGTGATACAAATGAGTTTTTCTTATTTTTATTACCTCTTCTTTATTTTTCGGCTATACCTCATTTATCTAAATTAGAATGGATACATAATATATACTAGAGTTTATAAGTAATTTTAGAAGATACTTCTAATTTGTGATCTACAATCTTAGTGAACATTCGTTACATGATAAAAGACAGGAAAAAAGAGAAGAACAACGTCTAGGAATGGATCCCATCATTATTAAAGAAGTAATCTTAGGTACTTCTGGTATATGATATTCTAACTCCGCTTAGTATCCGGTTGCTCTTATTAATCCTATTCATCGATTTTCTTTTCTTCTATCAGTAGCAATGGTACATTCTATAGATAACAGCACTAGGCTACTGAATATTTTATCATTTAAACATAAATTAACGACCACACCCTTAGATAATTAGAATAATTTTATTAACAATTAACTCTTTTTAACTTTATTATGAGATTTATTAAGCAAGATTATATTTTAACCTAAGAACCGAGGTACCGTGATAAAGACAATTCTGAGTATAACTACTGCATTATTTATATAGCATACTCTCGGAAAACAGAACCATCTAAAACGGAAATATTTCATATTGTTTAATTAAAAATAGTTCTGTTGTTGGGAATTTCCTATATAATCTGCTGCAAATACAGTCAGCGCCAAGAGTTATGATGGAGTGTAAAGAATTCAACGCTCGTCTGAGCCCCGTTTGCGAGCACCGCGCCATCATCTGGCGGCTACTCTCCGTTCAATATTGTACTTTGCAAGTACGCGCGTGCAATTTTCCTGCAGGTGCGGTGTTAAAAATCCAATAAATACGCAAGATACACTCCATTATCACTCTCGGCGCTGACTATAGAGCGGTATACTGAGAACAATTGGTTATGAATAAAAATTAAACTCTTGATGAAGGGATCTACAATCAACCGATTTTCTATTCTTTATGTAAACACCGCAGCTCCTTCTAACAGAGATGTTAAACCAGCGGGGCCGGGCCGAGCAGCCAGCTTCCTTTACTATGGAGCGAGAGTTCGCGGGTTCGAATCCACCCCGAAACATTATATTTTGTTATTCTTCAATGAGCTCCTTGTGCTGAGAAATGTCTAATTCAAATTTTTTTTTCAAAAATACCCAAAATTTGTTAATTAATTCCTGAAAAACTAGGATCTCGAAGAAAAAGCCTTGAAAACCGGCCTACCCCGGCCCGGCCGAGGTGTAAAAAAGTAGGCCTAACTGGGTTTGGACGGAAAAGGCGGGCCGGTTTAACAGCTCTACCTTCTAGCACCGCACGTTTTCAATAGATTAAGTGTGAATAATGCTCTGCTCCTTTATTATTTTTATTATTATAATTACTTAATAACTATTTATTGACGTCTTCTAAAGTATTCGTTCCAGGATGCGTTATTGCCTCCTACTATTCTTCTTTATTGGCTTTACTTCTGCATTTGATGTACAACTTAACTACAGATGCAGTAACACTCAGTGTACCTATTATTTTGTAGTACCAGAGGTATGTTACTAACAAACATATATACAAGAGGTTTTATTAAACAATTAACAATGTTATTATTACCACAGTTATCACAAAAACGAAAGTCAGCCTTCTTTGTATGCTAACATTGAATAATGCTGTAACGAAGACTCCTCGTGAAGACATCGCTCCAAGCTTCCGTTAGTAATCGGATGGTAAAATAGAATAACACATATACTTGATGTAATTGCAAGTTTAGACCATTTAGCCAAAGTAGGCCTAAAACTTTAACGAAGAATACTAAACTTTTATTTTTGTATGAACCGTCTCCTATAGTCGGCGGATAAAAGATATGCAAGTTAAAGGTCTGAGTGCTCAATTTAAAACGCCCAAATTAGTTAAATTCATTACTATAAAGTAATTGTTCAAGAAAAATTAGTTTGATGTGGTGTTGTTGTACATTACATCAATGATTAATCCGAGTTTTCCGCGCGCCATTGCTCAGCCGCGCTTAATAAAATTTGCAGTTCGTACCGTATGCCCTTTCATATGCCTTGGACTCGACTATATATAATACAAAATATTTTAGATAGTTGCTGGTTATGTGGACTCTAAAGTTCTCCAGAGTGAAGTTAAATCTTTGCAAGGATCTATCGAAACACTGCAGAGAGTGTTGAATAAGGCGGAAGATGAAGAAGCCACTTCAATGACCAACTTCACTCAGGTATATAAGGGTTAAATAGCGATGATCATATCAATAGAGTCTAACTAGAGGTGGTTATCCGGCCGGCCCGGCCCAGTTTTCGAAATTCCTGGCCGGGCCGGTTCGGTTTAGGCCGTGCAGTCAGCGTCTTTTGTCAATAAGGTAAATAGTGAACCTTTACTATGGAGCGAGAGGTGGCGGCTTCGTATCCACTCGGAACCATTATGTTTTGTTATTTTTCAATAAGTTCCTTGTGCTGAGAAATGGCTAATGCAAAAAAATTTTCAAATATACCCAGAATTTGCCTATTTATTCCTGAAAAACCAGGATCCTGAAGGATAACCGGCCTAACCCACCCCGGTCCGGCCTAGCCTCAAAAATATCAGGCCGAGCCAGGCCGGGCCGGAGAACCACCTCTGAGTCTAACTATATACTCTAAGCATAAGAGGACTTTTAGCTAGGGTCGGTTCTATAGAATAATATAAGCTGAAGAATAATAAACTCGTGAACTTCATTTAAATACATTTTAGATGATTTATTTTTTTGTTTAGACAGTTGATGCCCAATATAATGTTAGCTCGCCTATTATAATAAATGTAACACAAGCAGTTATTAATCCACAATATCAACAGTCTGTACAGGTAATATTAATATATTAATAACATAATATAGTATAGTATGAATCGAAAACCATTAAATATTAGGATATGAATTTAAGCCAATCAGAGATTATTGGGATTCACTCAACTATCTCTATATTTTGTGAGAACCAATAATTGAACATTATGGGATTCACCAACGTTTCCCTCCGTTCTCACGGCAATATCTTTCACAGGAATAATTTTCATCCTAGTGGCTAGGCAACCGAAATGATTGTTGTTCACGTGCAGGGAACGTACAGCCAGTAGAAATTTGTTTAAACTGCTAATTTCTTGCGTCTGATTTAGTTTATAGGAGTTCTCTAGATCATAGAAAAGCCGAAGAATGACGAGGCCGTTTTGAGAATTATCGATGCGGCCTAGTGCGATTAGACCAGCCGAATAGTGGCCCGTTATTCAATGACCTACTATACTCCTTTAATGATAAACTCATTTAACATTATAAACCCTGCTCCTACCACATAACTTATCTTTTTAGGACCTCAACACCGCCTCCGCTAATCTGATTCAAGTTACATCGAATCTTGTCTCTCAGATGGAATGCTATAAAGAAGGTTCCCTTCCCAGCAATGTTTGCTCTAAATTCCCTACTACAACTGCCGCGCCAACAACAACTCCTCTACCTACCACAAAGGTTACTGTAGTTACTACTAGAGCACCAATTGTCAGCAGTCCAACTAAACCGGCAACTCAACCCGTAGGAGGATCGACTGCCAAGCCTACCCCTAAAGTAACTGGTACTGTTGATACAAGTGCAACTACGGTAACAGAAGTAACTTCGACAGCTCCATCCGCAGCTTCGGTAGCTTCATCCGCAGCTTCGGTAGCTTCATCCGCAGCTTCGGTAGCATCATCGGATGCAACCAGTCCAAAAACAGCAGAAGTTTCCACAACTCCAGTCTCGGAAGAACCAGGCAGCCCTGAATCAAGCAGTAGTAAATCTGTATCTGTATCTGGAGAAGAAGAGTTTGAATATGTATAAGTGTCTATTTTTATGAGAATACAACGATATAAACATATGTTTTGGTTTGTAATTTTGTATTAAAACTAATTAAGATAAATCATTCATATTCCTGTATCACTCGTGGAACAATAATAATATATATTTCCAAGGCGTGGCTATTCATTCCGGAATCTTTTGAGCAGAAAGAGCTCCTTTGTAATATTCAGTCTTCCAATGCTCTAAACAAGGGATAAGTAAGCTGTTAGTTTATTTAGCGTCTTCTATAGCTACGGGATGTTGCAACTACTTTTAAGAAAGTTAAAAACATAGCAAATCTCTAAGGAAACTTTTACAGATCCTTCTGAATATAAATAATTTATAATTTTGTTTATAATTTTACAAATTTCCAACAACCAAAATCTAGAACACTTCATTTTCCTTCGTTCGATTCGTTAAAAGCCAGACATTTCGACCGGATTCTCTGTAAATAAATTGATAATATTGCTGCACTAAGTACAAGGAAAGAAAATGGATAAAAAGAAAGAATTATCCATCAAATAAGACTAATTAAGAGACTAATGAACAAATAAATGTCTAAAAGGAATAGAAGATTATTAATTAAAGTATTAAAGTATTCTAATGTATATATATTACTCTATTTATATAAATTTGTTTAATAGTTAATAGATCCTCATACCAATGGTGATGCGAACTTTGCGTCTTGGTAGTTTAAATATTATGAAGTATTTTATAAGAAACTCATTTTTCTTTCAAATGAAATTTTCAAATAGGGGCATTCCCACTTATTGGGATTAATGCATTTCAGTTCAAAATGGAATTTTTGGAGGCGTGGTGGCCATTATCCTAAATTTAGAACGACAAATAAACAATGTAGGTTAGCACATATGTAGTCTAATTCTAGTAAAATGAACTTATCATTATTGAGTAATGGTTAAATTTATGTTGAAATCTAGTTTCTATTATAGTCTATAACAAACAAAAGATCTCAGAGCGCGATGGTATACGTAGGCATCAGCAATTGCATTATTGTCTTTTTCTGGACATTATAGAAAATAAAACTAGTACAATAATATTTATCTAACAACAAACAAAAAAATACGCATCCAACAATATAATGGCAGTTTAATTTTGCCACAGAACGAGTGATTTTTGCAATTTTACACAAGACCGTTCACTGCAGTCTTTTGTTTGTTATGAACTAGATTAACATTATATTTCAATAACTTTACTTTTACACCGAATTGTCACTTAAAAAGTGATAAATCTGCTGATTTTTAGAGAAATCTCATTGTAAAAGTAATCAATCACATGGACAAATGTATGTCTGGGTCACTATGGTGTTTGGTTAGATTGGTTTTTTAATATTTTTAATATTTAACTTTTTAAAATAATAGAACCCAAACGGCGTTCATGGTTAGCATCTTTCACAACAACTAAATCAGTCTATAATAATCCTCAACTTTTTAAATTTCCAAATAGTACAACTTCTATATTATTTAGTGGCCTCTATAGAAGACGAATATGCATATGCTCCGGGCTAGGAATTTGACGGACCGGCCGGGGCCGACAATTTAAGAAACAATTCAATAGGTCGTTGTAAATGACTATAGGACAACTACTGTAGTCATTCTAATTTGGCAACTCTTGAATATTCGTAAACTTAAAAGAATCCAAAGATATCAACTAATTCTTCTTTGTAGTTATTGATTTTCACAGGAGCTAGACTTTTAGACTGCTGTTCACTTCACTTAGAAATAAAGAATTTAGTTTAAAGAATACATTTATCATAGCAGACAACTGTTATAGCGCCAACTAGCTGCGGCTGCAGACCTACACACAAGCTTCCTAACCATCGGCACCAATCATGTCCCCAGTATGACCAGATATGACACATTTGTGACTCAGAATGAATAGAAATGATCTTTATTTGCATCAATTTCGAGATAAAATCAATCCGAGAATAGAAAATAACCTATTCAGAGCGACCCCGTTTGCTAGTACTCTTTTATTCGCTTCCAAACTTCAAAAAACCCCAAATATAGCTGTTTTTGGTGAATTTCAAAAAGAAAATGTAACACGGTTCAATGGTTCCGATTCCCACAAATTCAGACGTTTGACCTTTCTTTTAAGTTAAACTTTTCCCCTCTACAAGACCCAATTTACAGAATTTTTGTAGCTCGTCTCTGAGACTCGCTACAGTAACCCAAAAGCCCGAAAATCGAAACATTGACAGCTGTGTTTGTCACAATGATATCTGTTGATCCTTTAATGTTAATATTTATTAAACATTATTAATTTATTTAAATAACTAAAAGTCAGCCAGACGTTAACTTTGCTCGTTTGTTAGCAATACTTGAATAAGTCCTCACTAAATTTCTCAGCTAACAATAAAATAAGGACTAATTGTAAGCTTGTAGCTGGAAGCTTCAGCCAGCTTATGAGGATTTGCAGACCGACAGGAGTACCGTATACCCTTTTAGTTGTGGCCGATTGTAAATTATAATCTAAGAAGATGAGATAAATACAATAATAACAACAGCTGCATTCATTTGAAATTCTAAAGAAGTTAATAGGGTGGGCTAGCTAAGGTGGGTTCAGCCGATCCGAACATCACACTTTTGTCATCCCGGATGACTCCACGATTGAATAAAAAGTCAATGATAGCCACAAATTCATTGATTCTTAAGCTTTATTGAAGTATCGTTTCTTTCCAATGGATGGTTAAAACAAGGCCGGCCCGGTCCAGTACAATTATTGTAAAACTGTTATACCCTTGAAATAGCGCCCTAAAGATAATCCATCAAAACTAGCCGTTCCTACTAGCGACTACCGTAACCCACATCTATCGGCGCGGTGTTTAAAATGACGGTGGTGGTGAGACAAATGTTCTATTTGTCCGTGTCCTTTGCCGATTTCAATGAACGGAGAAAAGTACAAAAAAGAGATAGAAAAGCACGGCGGATGTAGGAAAAAAGATGAATTAAGAAGAGATGAGAAAATTAATTTAGTCTAATGGGAGAAATATAATTGTATTGTAATATTATTATAATGGAATATACACTAGTTATATTTATGTTAAATAAGAAATATTACTTGTGTTATTAAATGTATTTAAACTAAGGATTTATATAAATAGTAGAAGATATTATATTTGTCCTAAAACAACCCGAAGTTCATTAGAAGTCCAATTAAGAACTGTAATGATCTGTTTCTTTTGTAAATGAACAAGATAAGTATAGTACACGGTATGCTCGACACTATAAATAGGAACATAAATGGACATTGTAAGCATTCCTTTAAGGTAAATGCAGGTGAATATGATACGAATAACCAGAAAGAAACATTAAATACTTATTTTATTTGGCCTAGTAGTTCACCGTTATAAATAAAGAATCCGTTTCTGTTCAAAAGTAATCCGTAATGAATAGCCGAAACCCTGTCGGGAAGAAACCTACTACTATTGTGATATAAAGGATTCAGTAAAAATAACATCTTTTTAAACACATGATACCGTATCTTTGTTTCTGATATTCGTAGAATACAAATGTGTTTATATTGTTCTTCATAATTTTAATAAGACATAGTTTGTTATTCTTAGTTTACAGAATTGCCTTGTTCAATTCTAACCATAAATGAAATAGTTAATCTTAGTATCTTTTAGTTCGTAGATTCATACAACCCCGTATTTCAGTATATTTTTCTTCACACATCTTGTTTTCGTCGTTTCCTACTACGGCATGCTCTATTTTGTGAGAAAGATTACGGTATTTCTGTCTTCTTCGTGGGAAAAAAAGAGTGAAAACAACAAGGACAGACAGTAGGTTATTCTTATATCTGGATGAACAGTGTCATTTACATAGTCTATATTAAGATATAGGTTTCAAGCGTACATCCGGATAGCAGCGGTGTTATATAATCATAAATGGAAATACGGTGAATTGCTAACCTTTTATTACAAAGTAAATTCTTCTTCTTAGAATACTGCCCTGAAAACCATGCTATTGATACAGACTATAATATTCATTAATTATGTTAATCTAACCATTTTAATGTTAATCTTATACATTTTGTGACATTAGCGAAAGTTCCAAGTATATAAACTTCTATAGTATCCAGTAGTAAGAAACTAGCAGCCTCACGAGTAAACGACTGAGTTTCCCTTATATTTTCTTACCAATAGAACCCTCTTCTTCCGGATAAGCTCATGATATCTCCGGTAGGAATATCCGAGACATTCTTAGCGGGAACTTTTAAATAGAATCCGAAGTCAGAATTCAACGTACCGCGAAACTTAGTTCGATATCGGGCCTATCCTATAAGAACTGCTGACTGTATATGTGAAAATATATCTAGACATGATACTGTATTTTACAAAAGTAACTTATTACTTCATTGCAAAGGAACACTGCCACCAAGTAGGTCGAATATCTCTCTTGGAACACTTTTCTCTACACAAAAGGGGGTTATCTTCTACTTTAAGGTGTTAGCTAGTACTTTCTGTGTCAACGACCAGTATACTGTCATTAGAGACTGTCTCTAAGACGTTGGCAATTGATACGAACCAGTACGAACGGACCGGCCGCGTGAACGGGCCGCTGTGCCGTCCTTACTGCGCCTATTCGATAGAAATAACGAGAGATACCGGGCAAACTGGCTCCATAAACGAACAGCCAGGCGACTGGAGCGAAGAAATCTCGCCCTATTGCGAATTGCAATTTAAAAGAGAAGATAAAGAAACATAAGTGAAATAAAGTACATGGAAGGCAACAGGCCGCATCGCTAGAATGCCCGCCCGCTTTTTAGAACACCGCCGGCACCTGTATATATAACACCGCGTGCAAAAAATCCACATCAGATGATTTATCGACAAGTTTGTCAGCAAAAACTCTAGAAGATACGATAGTAGCTGTTATTGTTTAGGATTTGAGAGATTAGTAGATTACTGTAGTCTGTTTCAAGACCTAGTCAGCATCGCGCCGGCTTTACTTGATGCGCGATGTTGAAAATTAGGCAAGTCGGAGCCTTTTTGAAAGCAAAAGTTTGAGCATCTAGTGATGCGATGCAGTCTATGTTTTGAAACAGATTACCGTAGATTATTAGGTATACGCTTAATGTAAGTATATACACTTATAATATTAGCTTTCGATGCCGAAGCTCTAAGACTAAAGCCAATTGTAAGCTGATTGTCGGGCTCAGTCCTAGTTTCAGTATTTTATTTAGTACCTTAAATTGATTTATCTTAAGTTTTCTGCATATGGCTATTTTACTACACAATAAAGTCTTCTTTTGTATCCTTAAAAATATCTAAAGTTATTTTCTCAGTTTCGCTTTACGACCTTCAAAGATTGTTGTAACAAAAAAACTACCATTACAGCTTACTGTAACTCTAGATGTGTTCTTCTTAACTTACTCGTTTTACAAAATTACTTAATATAATTCAGTTAAGAATGAATGGAACAGAAAGAAAGAATCTATTGTTACTCTCAATTGTCGTTCTAGGAGTTACACATCTATCACTCAAGTAGGTTACTGTAGTTAAGATTCTAAAGAAGACTTACTGGCCGAGGTCTGGCGTTAAGTTGGTATATAGATTAATATATAAGAAAGTATATGGAGTGTTAGATAGTTTCCAATAAAACTTTCAAAAATAGACAGGTTGTCTATTCATTTTATAACACCGCAGCCCATTTCATTGGTGTGAAGCGGGATTTCGGGACAGGACCGGCTAGCCAAGCCAGCTAAAGCCGAACAAAACAACCCTTCTAGACAAA
>JAQGAV010000517.1:0-31604 GCA_034691345.1 Phasmarhabditis papillosa
CCTCTCCGAGAATGAATGGCTCTGAAAGTTTTCGAAATACGAAAATATACGCAAAATTGTATAAAAATACGCAAGTAACACTCCATTATTCATCTTGAATCAGACTGTAGCTAACTAATATGTACTAGTTCAACTTCTTAAAATTAAGATTGATCTCTGCTACTGAATATACAAATTCCAATCATGAGAGAAAAGTTATGAAGTTGTTCCTTTTAAATGGAATTGCGCTCAGTAATGAGATTCCAGATAGTGACGCAGGTTTGTTTGTAAGCTATTTTGACAGCAGATCATAGTATTTTACATTTCAAATCAATCAAAATTTTAAAAAACGAAAAATTAAATAATGTTTTAAAAACTTCGGCTGAACTTACTCGAATGCCACATGCATAGTGTCATCAGGGCTGCGTACTCCTCTTCGCGAAGTTGAATTTCGTATATCTGCTTAGCGAGTTTCATTCGTGGACCGGAGAAAAAGGCGCGCATCATACTGAAAGTGAAACATTTGCATTTTCGAATCAGAACTGTTAGTGATCTGGTGCTTTATCCGGTGGATAGGGCAGCGGCGTCTGATCTCTCGCAAGTATCTGAGGCAGTAGGTTGACCTCAACATACTTGCAGAAAGAAAGATTGCAGCATGCTTATATTGCGACAGTTTCTTCATCTCATCAATTGACTTAGGTCAATTTGTAATACATATTATGTGAACAAATATTGAGTTTGTGCGGGTGCATTAGCCTAGTGGTTAGAGAAGCGGTCTCTGAATCCGTGAGGATCTGAGGCTGTGGGTTCGACTCCCCATAGCTACAGAGGGCTTTGGAAAACAACAGCTTTTTAATCCCATTTTCTTGCGCGCCCAAGGTCTGAATGTTACGATGAAGCCGCCTTTGCTTAGAATATTCCGGGCTCACTCTCTGCCTCAAAAAAGAAAGCAGGCTGGTGGATATTAGTTACGCTCTTCATGAAATACTCACTTTAAAGCGTCCTGAGGATGGTTCATCTTCATATCAAAGAACTGCTCCACCGAATCTCTATGAAGAAATGTTGTCTCAGTGAAATGGTACCTGAAACATTTGGTAACTATAAAGTTAGGTCCGTTTCCAACTCACGTTGTTCCTACGTCTTCATGCTTCCATAAACTTGCGGTTCGGTATGCACTTTCCAAGCAGTTTATCATTACCACAAAGTTTTGGTACACGGTCCACTGAAAATTGTATTTACTTATATTGAGGTGAACCTTTGAAGGTGAACCGAAAGTAAAATTAATTCTTAAAATCGTTATTATTGATCAAATTTCTGAAACATTCAGTTTTTGGGAACACTGACCCTCTCATCCTGATTCAGCTGAGAGTATTCGGGAAATGTCCTTGTCACAAAATCAGCAATTGCAGGAAGGGCTTCATTTTCATAACGAAACACTTCACAATAACGGGCTGGGGTGTAATCCTTAAGAATAAGAAAACTTAATTAATAAAAGATTATTATTGTTATTGAAAGTAATCAACGTCTTATAAGCTTATTAAGGTTATTCTATAAAGCAAGAGAAACCTGTAGCTGGATTGATCTCAATACAATACAATAATAGAATAATTAATTCCTTTAATCGCAATTGCGTTGGATGATCATTTTCTTATATTCACTCGGTTCACTTCTTGCTATTGTGGCCCAGGTTATCTTTTTTTCTCATGTTTCATGTACACCAAAGACTAAAAGAGTCGTCTTAGCTCACAATATTCCCGAATTTATAGCAGAAACTCTGTATGGAAGAAATCAACTATTACTGGGATGTGATTGATATAGAAATAAATACTTTAAGAAATACAATTACATACTACCTTTAGACAATCATTATATAAATTTTGTTTGTAGGTATCTTGCTTACCGGTATTTCTTTCGCCGAAAGTGGGGAAATTCTTTGTCGCTTAGACGTTACTTCCAGGGCTCGCCGAACTGATTTGAGCAATCTGAAACAGCCCAATTACCTAGTTCCTATTACTGGGATTCAGATTTTATACCATTTTAATGGCAATTGCCTTTCTTTGGAAAATGTTATACTTAACCAGGTTTATTCAAAGTAATTCGCAAGCAACACATATACTGGTTACCATTAAAACATAAATTACAATCCTTTTGAAACATTCACTTTTGCTAACCGCTCTCAACGCCATAACTTACTCGTAATTCTTCTGTATTTTTATAAGCAGATGAGGTAGATCTTTCGAATTTTCAGCACTTGGTTCGATGATATTGACCGGTTGAACAACAATCGGTCGAAGCACAGCTTGTTTCTTCTGAAAAGTAGCATCTTTTTTGAAAATCTTGAATGTTTCTTGATATGCACGTAACATCGCAAAAGTACAGAATCCTGGCTTTTCAATATAGCTTTCATGAAGTTATTTCGCTAACAATAAGATGACAATTCACTAAACGCTGTTTAGATAATTTTTGTGAAAAAAGCAAAATGCAAGTCAGTTCTTTCATCTCTGGTAATTGACATTAAAAGATAGAAATAAGCTAACCGTTTCGCAATCATCACTGGAACTGTACGAACTAGAAGATGGTTCGGAAATAGAAAACGGTGGAAGGATAGCTCCTTCTGTGTCATCTAGTTTTGGCATTATGGGATCACGACGATTTTGTACATCTAAATATTGTACTTATTCAGTAGACTCAAAGATCTTGTTATCTTATTATTATTTATATATATCTGTATTTATAGACTTGCAATCAAGTTGGAACTATGGAAATCACTAGTTTTCTCAGCTCGACTGAGACATTTACTTTTGTAAATTATGTTTAACTCCGTTGGTGTAAAACCCGGTGGCCGTAGTAAAGAAACGCTCGGGTGGTGCCCGGGCAGTTTTTTGCCTACCCGGGCACAATTCTCAACTGCTCGGGCAGCCAAAACTGCCCGGGAACCCATCCGGGCGTTTCTATACTACGGCCTCCGTTTGTCTGAATAAAACTAAAAGCAACAATCATCTTGCCAAATATTAAAAAGCATTACATTATAATTCAATCAAACTGATGGTTACTTACGTTCTGGCCTCATTCCTTCCAGCAGACATTTGGCCAATCTACACTTTCGACACATACATCGAACAGCTGAAACATTTCTTATTTGAAAAGAACTTAATCTTTTGTAGGTTAATTAGATCCCATTTGATTTGATACAGACTATATGTGTAAACATTGAGAGGATTATCTTTCATGATTAGAATCGCAGTCTGTAAAAGGGATCAAGGAATACCTATTCCCGAAAATGCCCGCAAACCAACTTCTATGTAGCTGCCCCCAAGATGGAAAGATTCACAAGAACCCACGTCTTGTGATATACATTGATAAACGGAATAAACAAAAATTATATCTCATAATAATAGTAACCACAATGCTTAAGATGTTATACTCTTTGCTCGGTTCAACAAGACTTTTGTTAATTGGTATTCCTGGTATTCCTTGTTCCGTTTTACAGATTGCAATTCTAGTCAAGAATGATGATCTTTTCTGGTTTTTAGATATAGTCTCTATCAAGAGCAAGGTTTTCAGCACAGTACCCAATGAAGCAGCGATATTCTCTAATAATTAATGGAACATAGGCAGATATAGTCTATAACAAACAAAAGACCGCAGAGCGCGGTGGTAGACACATGCTTCCGCAATTTCGTATTTGTCATTTTCTGGACATGATACACAATACAACTAGTACAATAATATCTTTCTGACATCGAACAAAGAATTGCTGTTCGAAACATATAATGGTATTCCAAATTTGCAACGGAACAAGCGATTTTATAAACATTACACGACACCGCGCACTGCAGTCTTCTTTTTTTATGGACTATATAAAACCTCTTTTCGGAATAGTAAATTAATTTTTATATAACACCGCTTCTCTAAATGATACTGCGATATAAATCTAATTCTTGATGCAGACTATAATTTATCTATACATATAACGGCAGGTACCCAGTGGTAATCGCTCGTATCCGGCCGTATTCCCACGTATCCGATGGGACCCAGTAATAGCGATGGTATTTGCACGTATCCGCCCGTAATTGTACGTATCCGGCGGTATTGCTTGTATCGGGCCGTATTCGCACGTCCACGTTTCTAGTGGACCAGAGTAGTTTTATTCTATCACAAACTTCTTCTAATCTTTGATTACTACTAGCACATACTATACTAAAAGTATTTTTCATCCCCTTGTACTTTCTGTTTCTTTTTTGGTTCAAAGAGTAATTTCGCCCTTCGGGACGGAGTGTCTGCACTTTCATATGGTAGTCGACCAGTTTAGAATAGTTTGTTCCCTACCAATTGTTTATTAATTCAGCAACTATGATTTCGAGAATTATTAAAGGTTAACGTTTAATTGTTCCATGAAATAATTGTACAGCACAAAATTTCTAATTATATGGAAGGTTCAAAGAAGTTATATATAGTTCATCTCAAGACCTAGGTTTCCAGCGCGGTATCAAGAGCGGAACGGTGTGTTATAAAAAATAAATGTACTTTTGGAGAAAACGCACCACGTCGACCGATTTTACATTCATTTTATAAAACACTGCGCCCCGCTCGTGATACCGCGCTGGACACCTAGGTCTTGAGATAAACTATATCAGGCGGTAAGTAAAAATATCAATACGTATAAAGGAATTTTGTAATATACTAACTTATTTTTTCATAGAGCCACCTTTTCATAGGAAGTACTGCTGGAAAACGAAATCCAAAGAAATAAAAAGTCTTGAAACATTTCCAAAATTGTGCAATTGCGAAAAATAGTAGCGCTAACTCATAGCGTTGAAAAATGGAAAATCGTTCTAGAAATAATCAAAAAATAGATAAAAAATAAAGTTTCAAAGCAAAACGATTCTCTTAGTTAATCACAAATCACGAACGCCGTTTTGCACATTGCACTATTACGAGGCAAAGTTCAAAAAGTAAATGTTTCGAAATTTTTGAAATGCGAGGAAGTGGCGTGTAGGTAGTAGTCGTATGGTATGTCAACCATGATGCAGGCGGATTCAAAAACATCAAAATAAGGAAAACTCGAGTAAAAAGAATGTTTCAAACAAAAGTGTTAATAAAAACTATAAAAACAACTTACTTTTATATATTTTACATTTGTTCGCCCCCTGTCTGCAAACATATTTCTTCTTCATCACAACACTTCTTCTAAAGAAGGCAGCACAAGCTCTGCAGGCATCTATCGAGAAATGGGCTCCGTCAGATTTGGCGCAGCAGACCCGACAAAGACGATCTTCCTCGCTCCTGAAACATTTGGAAGTTAATCATGAACACATTTCGAGTAAAGATGTTGAATTCGAGCATTTGTGGAGCATTCGAGGGAAGTTAGTTGCTTCAATTATAGTCTATACCAAACAAAACACTGCATAGCGCGGTGGTATACATAAGCTTCCGCAATTGCGTGTTTGTCTTTTTCTGGATATGATACAAAATAAACCAAGAACAATAATATTTTTCTGACCGCAAACAAAAAATTGCGCATCCAAACATATAATGGTTTTCCAATGTTGCCACAGAACGAGCGATTTTACAAAACTTTCAAAACACCGCGCACTCATGTCTTCTTTTTGTTATGGACTGTACAAAGAAGTAAATGTTGCAGATTTCCATACATTCTGGTATTTAAGCAGTAATTAGTGAGTATCCAGAAAACATAAACAATGAAAAATATATGACATTAATAGCGATATAGCATGTTTTAAAATTTATAAAGAACATCGGATGTACCTACCTACTACTCTGGCATGAATACGGGCTATCTACTGAAGTTGAAGCCTCCATACTACTGAAAATAAACATATCTAACAGTTTTGAAAAAGAAGAGAAGACAAAAATAATATAAACAAATAGTTCTTGAAAAGAAAATATGAAGTATTAAAATGAAATTTACGAGTTCTATAAAGGTGTATTTGAAAGAGTTCGTTTCAGATAGTTAATATAATTTATGTTTCGTGAATCCGAAGACTGAACGTTAGAAAGGAGCACTCTCTGCTCAGAATATTCCGGAACGAATGGGCGAAGCCCTCTCGAAGCAAACTACCATTATTGTGATACGAGTGATATGGGAAATAAAATACTAAAATACAAATACTAATATAATGAACAATACATGTTTCAAAACAAAGAAAGAAAGAAACTAGCAATTTACAAGTCTGAACGTTCCAGACACTAATTATAAAAACAACATTTACAGAATGTTTACAGTAGACGGATGAATCGTTTGTAGAGGTGTACTGTAGAATGTAGAAGGAGGGCGGAGATCTTATAATAAATAGACCTTTATACTACGTGGGAATTGTCGGCAGACCATAATTAAGTTAATACGCTTTACAAAAACTACATCTTTTTATATTTGTAGGAAGTTATAAACAATTATGATTAGTTAGCTCCATATGTCTTTTTAGAATGTTAAAAATAGTCTTTACATAACTGCAACAATAAACTTTGGTAGAGTTTGTGCCAAACATGCTTTTAAATTTCGAAAATAGAAAACAGAAAAGATTTTGGTACAAAATTTCTGAAAACCTCAAGTTCTGGAAGTAGGGAGAAAAGAGCCGGGAACATATATATGGTTCATCTCAAGACCTAGGTTGCCAGCATGGTAGGACAAGCGGGATGCAGTGTTATAAAAAATGAAGGTAAAATCAGCCGACGCTGGAAACCTAGGTCTTGAGATAGATGATATGTTAACAAGAAACATTTGCTAATCAGGCGATTTCAAACTTTTTAAGCTCTATGGGAAATCAAAGTTAAAATGCACACAGTTCACTGATCAGATTTTGCAAAACTTGAGCAAGATTATACTGCAAGAATTTTTGTAAAAGAACAAATTATGTTTTATATTCATATTAGAGAATTTGGGGTATAAGAATAGCAAGATTGAATATGTATTTCCACAAAAGGCACAATAACTTCTGAAACACTTCCTTTTCCGCGAAAGTTCTTATAGAAATCTCACTGCACAAAGTTTCCCATGCAAAACACGGAAATGAAGTAGAGGGTGTATCTTATGCAAAACAAATGTTTCAGCGTATTCTAATTGACGTACTGGCCGGCACACAGTTGCATAAGCTTGCTGCTCTTTGCGGGCCGTGATGCCGTTCCCATGGTATCCGCGATCTGGTGAGGGGTTAAGCGCGCACCCTATTCAGACAGATCGAAAGATTAGGCTAGATTGCGTGCGAACAAAATGGAGCGTCTGAAGCTGAAGGAGGAAAAAGTGAGTTGGACAAATCAACATCGGAAAGTTGCGAAAGAAATGTATAGTTTTCCTAACGTTATAAATCGAATAATCTACTATTATTGTGATAAGAGTGATACAGGAAATAAAATACTTCTTTATACTAACTTGTAATTGAAAGAAACCTCCAAAAGCTTAGACAAAAAGTCCAAAACCAGATATGATTGTAAACATGTTCAAGTGAATTCTATATCTATGGAAAATATACATTACTGAAGCTCATATGAAAACATATATATGAAAATAATCAAGACCATCATATCAGCCTTGTAAGTGTATCCAGTTAAGCCAAATAGTAAAAGTTTCAAAAAAGTTAATTTGCTGTCAGATGCAGTGAGAGTAATAAGTGTGGCATTAACATCAAAATTATCATTAAGAGTAGTTTAGCTGTAATAATATTTGACAAATTTAGTTATTAATAAAACTTGGTTGTATAAATTATATACAGTATAATGCTAGTCTTGAATACCCCCTCTGGACTCAGATTTTCCCAGAACCCAGACTAGAAATCGCGCCGACGGTGGAAGTTTAGCGTAAGATTCTAGGAATTTCAACAATAGAAGATGAAAAGACAAACCTAGAAAACAAAAAAATATTAAAATAGTTGGAAGACAACAGATTAGATAGTATTTGAAGATTTTGAAACTTCAAAATCATCTCGAAAATCAAAAAGTTTGAAACATTTAATTATGAACATTGCAAAACTAGCTTCTCATTTGAATGTAAAAATTAACCACCTGATTGAGTAATCTAACGTTAATTAAGTGAACGGATGGAGAAAGATGCGAGTATGCTACTGTAGTCGGATTCAAAACGAATAACGGAGTGCAGAAAATTATTTACAAGCCAAACGCAATTGCGTACAAGCAGTTTTGGCTTGAAAATTATTTTGTAAATCCCCTTATTCGTTTTAAATCCGACTATACATAAGCTACACAAAAGTTGTTTAATTTTGCGAAACAAAGACATATCTACAAAACAAAAACTATCGTCAAGGTTACTAAAAACTTAAATTATTTAAACATGAAAAGCAAAGTAAAGGCAAAATAAAAATAATAGATCATACAGCATATAAAATATATAAACAAAAATAACAAAATGAACATAAGATACATTTTAGTACCAGCTAGGTGTGTGACAGAAGTTAGTGTAGACAACGCGGTGTTTGGAACTCTGGACGAGATGAGATAAAACATTTGGAAAACATAAAATTGGACAAAGCGAACCGATGTTACACAAGGTGATGTTTGTTGCATAGAGAAGTGCACAAAGTACGGAATTAGGATAGAAATCATAAAAATACAAGGAGCTGGAGAAAAATTGTGTATTTTCATACAAAAATGACATAGAAGCTTTTACGTGGCTATGGGATTCTAGAAGTTAGACTTCCGGAAACATTGGTTTTCAGAAAACTGAGATGACTGTTTGAATTATATAATAATATTAATAATAATGCACATTAGATAATTAAATAAACAAAATACAAAGTCTACACTTCAATCACGAAGATAAAACTACTTCAACGGAGGAGCGGAAAATGTGAACGGTGAGTGGATCGTTAAATGATTGTGTGATTATTCTGGAGATGTCTTAGAATATACTTTGAAACATTAGCTTTGGAGACAAATGACTGTGTCTGTAGATAACAAAAATCAATCTTTGTGGTACAAACTAAACATTGTAGTCAGAAGAATTTGAGAAATTTTGTGTTTTAGATTTGAGAAAATAAACGCTGACATGAGTTAAATATTAACGGATACTGTAATTGTTGATGAGGTGTTACAACAGAAAATACGAAATTCTTAGTTAAATTAGCTCTGTTTTGAACTGATACAAGGACAATATAGTATATATTTCATATTGACCACTATAGTCCGTTTCAAAACCTTGACTACATTGCGCCGGCCTCATAATATGCGCGATGTTGCAAAATTTTCCTCCAAATTCGCTGGAAAATGTCTTCCCTCTCTTCGGGCGAGAGAACTTTTGAAGGCAAAATTTACACCACCTCGAATCGTATGAGGACGGCGCAATGTAGTCTAGGTTTTGAAATGGAATATATAACAAATATACATAAATGATTTAGGTAGACTTGCAAAACATTTACTACGTAAGTCTAAACACCTGGAAGCTAAAAATAAAATGATGTTGGTGAACTGAAAGGGCAGTATCGGACGTATTGCACCAAAACATAAAACGTGAGGGTTTGGTAACTTTGTGCTGAGAAAGTTGAAAAACAAAAATTATTTTGATAAGATTGTTGCAAAGTTCATTGGAACTAATACAATGGAAGTGCGTAAAACAATATTGCTTATAGTCAGATTCTAAAGTAATAAGGCGGGGTATGCTGCGTATTTCGTCATTTTTGACACTGCGCCTCCTGGAATTTTAAGCGCGCAGTATCAGCAGATTACAAACTTGCTTTTGCTCTGCCTTACTCAGACAAAATATTGCAACACTCCTGCGTATTAACACTGCCGTATTACTCTTGAATCCGACTATACATACTGCTCCTTTCCAGAGAAAATTGAAACAAATTCTTCTAGTCACTTTGGGAATGAGAGAGTATCGAATAATTAGACAGTAAAATGTACAAATAATGAAAATAACGTATCAAGGTATCCATTGGCGTTAATAACACCATATCTTTGTGATATATGAAGCTACATTAAACTCTCTTTATTAAAATAATTACATATAATAATAATAATAATAATAATAATAGAAATCTTGAACAATATGGAGCTTTTGGCTGATATGTTAAGTACATCGAATCACAGCGTTACTGAGGTTATACCTGAATTCGTCTAGGAAGAGACTTACTAGCCGTTTTCGGCCTTTAACCGGGTTTTGTTAAATTAGTTTGGATATATAATTTAGAAGCGGCCATTTATTTTACAAAAGATTTTAGTTTTATTTGTAACAAAATGAGTATAGTTTACGCAGAAACCATTTGCTTTCAACCAAATGGTGCCAGACATCTCGGACACTTTTATGTTGTTCGCGATGTATTCTTTGTTTTTTAAAAGAGAACTATAAATTAGGAAATTCAAATGTTTTTCTGGCAGATATGCTCCTTTCGACTGCTCATAATGTCGTAAAGAAAGGGATCTTCCTTGAAGATATCGAATAGATGACATAGTTCCAGGTCCTCGCGCATCTTCACTCGGTTTTGCTGAAAGTAAGTTCACTTAAAAAAAAAACTATAATATTTATAAAACTGTTCGCTTTGTATTTAATGTACTACTTTCTGAAAAATATTGTGCCAAAACAATTGATCAATAGCGCTTTCCATGCCCTCAACCTAAAGTTAGAAACATTTGCTTTTCCCCATATCTTACCATAGCACTGTTGACGAGATTCAGAAATTCACCCATACGCTCAGCATAGATTTGCATCCCGTTTAATCTGAAGAACTAATTGAGTTCAATATATCTACAGTATCAATTTTTTTAGGCTCACTTTTACTTTAGACCGCTAGCTCCGTTTATAGATAACGTTCGCCGACGAAAGGATTTCCATTCAAAGGTGAATTTTACAATACAACATTGAAAAGGTATTGAATCGAATAATATAATAAAATTTGCGGTACTTTGATCTCATATACTGCAGAACCGGGACAAATCCGGCCGGACCAGAGTTAAACTTATCAGTTCATCCACCATTTTGAAACATTTGCTTTACACCAACCTGTACCACAAATGTAACTGTCGATAGATCTGTTTGCGGATTCCTTTTGCAATAGCTTCAATAGCATCATTTGAACCTTCAATACCTAAGAATTGACGTTTCTCGTATTAGACCGTATTGGATCTTACCAGAATTCCACATAACTAAGGCTAAAAGAGCTGAAAACTCCTGTTCTTGGATTTGAAGTTCCTGCATTTGTTGAACTATGCGGAGTCGGGGACCGGTGAAGCTGACTCTGAGTACGCTGAAAGGGAAATTTCAGAAAGTAATATGAACTTAAAGCTTGGTGAACAGTCCTACAGTTTTTGAAGCTGAGTCGGATTGAAAACGATAATGGAGTGTAGAAAAAGTTTTGGCTTGAAATTTATTTTCTAAACTCCATCAAGTGTTTTGAATTCGATTATAATAAAAAGAATGTTTTTGTATTCCAGGGCTAGCCTTACCTGGCCAAATCCGATCTGGGCATCGAACCTTCCGGGGCGTCGGATAGAAATTCTTCCAGCCGGTCTTGGTGAATGTACATCACCTCGGAAACCCAATTCCTAAAATATGGCATTTTTTTATAAATAGTTCAAATGTTCCAAGTTACGCAGACAATAAACTTTAAAACGTTTAGAAACTCGATTTTAGTTGAACTGTATGGTTATGATAGCTAACTGTTACTGACTTTTTAACAAAATCCTCTGGTGGAACTCGAGTGTAGGTCTTGTAGGCGGAGTCGAGGATCCATAGTGTTAGGATAAAGTTTTGGAAGACTACCCACTGAAAAACGAATATTAGTGATTGATCTATAGTCTTATTCAAGAGGAATAATGGAGTGCTACTTGCGTATTTTTATGCAATTTTGCGTATATTATTGAATTCGAAAACATTCAGTGCTATTTTAGGTGAAACCCTTTTTGAACAAACACTCCATTATTACTCTCGCATCTTACAAAGGTGACAAAGGTTCTAACCGATTTCGAACGATTCGGTGATGTTGCTTGATTTTTGGTTGCTCAGCCGTGACTGTGAACATTTACTCCGCCGCAATAAAAAGCTGTATTGACCATTTTGTATCACTATTATTTTAGATATCGGTTACAAAATGTCAAAATGTATAGCATAACCGTAAGCTCCCTTGCAGCTGATCAAATTTGACCAGAGCGAAGTTCTCCTTTCAAAAATTAAAAGTCATGAGAATTCGCTGCAAATGCTTGCGACCAACAATTCGTATCCATCAGAGGAAAGTACGAAAAAGGATATGCTGCAATTTAGGGGCCGTTTGAGCAAATACGTGAATTTTTACGAGACGGAATGAGAAACTGAAAATCGTTGGTGTTTGACACTGATGTTCACATGTGATTCGTGAGGCTGTCTTGAAACATTTGAAATCGATAAATGTCGTGCACCAGAAGAGTGAATGTTAGAAAGGAGCCGCCTCTCCTCTCAAGATTCCGGAATGAATGGCCGAAGCCCTGCCTCGAAGAAATTTACTATTATGGTGATACGGGTGATACAGGAAATGAATTAATTTTAAATACTTAAAATGGGACCACAGCTACTTACCATATCATCCTTGGACAGAGTAGTGAATTCTGGGAAGGTTTTTGTGACGAATTCGCCGATTGCTGGCGTTTCCATTCTATGAATTTGAGAGAGTGGTTTGTATGTAGCATGGTATTCTTCCTGTAAAGGAAGTTTGACACTTTTCGGTCAGGATTAAATCGAGAGAATCGTATGCAATTGTTAGTTGGAAACATTTTATTATATAACGACTCAGATCAGACATATCTTGAATATGTTTCAATGAGTTTACAATTTTTAGTTTATTTATAACTAAATTGACGGTAGCACTATCGGTATCTTGAGCTATGAAACATTTCCTTTGGGGGAAACAAAAATTGAAAACTCCACCTACTTCTAGGCTACGTAAAGGTGGGAGCCTCTTAAAATGAAGCACGACACTTGCAAAATTCATCAAAAATAGAGAACGAGGGGGGGGGGGGACACTATATTTCAAAAAAAAAAAAACTGACCACAATGGTACCGTTTTCACCAAACATTCCTTGTGCTGACGAGAGTAACATTGACAGCTCAGTTGTTCGTTTAACCGAGCAAAGATGTCTGTAATTGAGGGGGTAGGTAAATGTTTCAGACTTTGTTTTATTTTGAGAAATTATTGTTCGTCAGTGAGTTTAAGGCATAAATATGGTATAGTCTATAACAAATAAAAGACCTCATAACGCGGGGATATACATAGGAACGTATAATGAAAGTTTTACTTTTTCCTCATAACGAGCGATTTTACAAACCTTAAAAAACACGCCCATTGCAGTCTTTTTATTGTTATGGACTATAAATAAAAAATTGTATTCAGACATTTCCGAAGTTCCCTAATATACTTCCATGACTAGCTTAACAATAACTATAACATTTCATATATTTAAGAACACTTACTTATAATTCTCGGTAATCTTAAATAACATTTGAGGTAGTTCAGTAACTGTCTCTACGTATGGATTAGTCATATGTGACGGAGAACCTTGTGTTAGCACAGGATGGAATGCCGACACATAAGCCGATGTTGAGGCCTTCTGGAACAAAATCAGAAATAAATTGCACTATAATTTGACAGTTCTGCAGTTTTTGGGAAGAATACATGCTTGTCCATATTGTAGAACAATTATATGGTCAAAAGTAATACGGCCGTGTTAATAAGCAGTAGTGTTGCAATATTTTGTCTGAGTAAGGCAGAGCTAAAGCAAGTTTGCAATCCACTGATACCGCGTGCGTAGAATGCAAGCAGGCGCAGTGTTAAAAAAGATGAAATACGCAGCATACACGGCCTCATTACTTTTGAATCTGACTATAATTCATCTTCATCTTTTATAAAAATCGAATGTTTCCCAAATATTGTTTCAAAACCTACAAGTTCATTCTCACTACAGGACGTCTCAACGTAAGCGGATAGAGGTTCCGAGTCATTTCTTCTTGGAACAATAGGGTCACGCTTGCTTTGGACACCTACAATAGGTTTATATTAGCTGGAGATACATTGACAAAAGCCAGTTAACGAAACATTTGAAGCGATTCAAGACGAACAATAGAGTGTCACTTGCGTATTTAAACCATTTTTAACACCGCACGTGCAGGCAAATTGCACGTGTGTACTTGCAAAGTACAATATTGAACGGAGAGTAGCCGCCAGATGCTGGCGCGGTGCTCGAAAAAGGGGCTTAGACGAGAGTTGAATTCTTTACACTCCATTATTATTCTTGGCGCTGACTATATTTAGAATGCCATGAAATGCCACTTTCAAACTCACTTTCGGGCGTCATTCCGGCGTCTAGACACTTTCGCAAACGACATTTTCTGCACATACATCGAACGCCTGAAAGAAACTTCAGTAATTTGAAATTTGCTGAGAAGAGAAAGGCTGATTATTGGTTTTTTGTCACTATTATATTGCTAAGAACTATACTATTATTGTAATCGTAACATCATTTTCCGCGCCAAACGCTTTAAAATAAATGTTTCACATAGGTAAAAGTTGGCTATATATGACTGTAGGATTTCAAGTATTCCTGCCATTGCAAAATCGAAGTCCGACCAAACTTTGTCAATATTTATGATCCTAGTCCAATTTATAAAGTTTATCCAGCTACGTCTTTAGTCTGGGGCTCATGCATAATTAAAACCGGATTCCCGTAAGGTCATGCTAATCGCGAATATTAGCGACGCATATAATACTAAGAATATGGGGGGGGGGGGGGGCGAGCTATAAAAGTCCATAAATGGAACAAGTTTGTGAAATTTCGTGTTCTCGGTGGGCGTAAAGCATAGAACAACTACTGGGCGACATCGTCGCAGTCACAGCGGCAATGCATTGATTATTGAAGAAACAGAAATTATTCGGAGAAGAAGAACTATGATTAGAGAACAGTGGTGCAGAGAGAGGTTTGCAGAACTTAAATACTATTAGTTTTCAGCTAACAAGGGATTTGAAAATTCGAAATGGGTAAGTGATAAACAAAATTAGGTGGATTGCTATTTTGATAAATAGTTTTCCAGTGATTAGCGGTTGGAGGGGTTTGATGCAAATGCAAACAGCCCTACCGACCAATCGAAGAAGAAAGAGATTTTTGGTCATGAGCTAAGCGGCGAAACGGGATCTTTTTCTAAAGCTATAATTTGTCCTGTCCTATATGTTCAATTATTAGATTATAAATATAACACTTCACAATTTCATCCACTTATTTGAAATGAAAAGCCGCGTTTTCGAGAGCAGAAATATTTTAGCTGCAATTGTTTAGGAATTTCAGCAGTAAGTAAGCTGTTGACTACCGAACTACAATACTACACAAAGACACGAAACTAAACGTCTTTCGAAATGCTTTGAAACATTTATATTTCGAAAGCCAAGAAACCCCATAAGCAACTTTTAAATCATATCTAAAAACAAAATAACTTTTCAAAATGCGCAACAACTCAACTAAGTGCATGAGACTCGTTGTCTCTAGGGATACATTGTCGTCATAGTCAACAGAAAATAATGTAATCTGAACCTAATACAACAAAATGTTTCAGTTTACTTTTGTTAATATCACAATTGTTCCTTCCTTGTCTACAGATGTATTTCTTTTTCATAACGACACTTCTTCTGAAGAAGGCAGCACATGCTCGACAAGAATCCACGCCGAAATGGGCACCGTCAGATTTGTCAAAACACACTTTGCAGCTACGTTCCTCGTTGCTCCTGTAAAAATGCATAAACTTATGTTTCCATTTTTTCAGTGTTTGGTTCAACAAGTGTAGCGAAGATATCAAAAGAAAAATTATCCAATTAGAAAACATTGACAAATCACAACATTAGAAACATTTACTTTGGCGACTTTGCAATCTTCACTACTAGATTTCAAAAGGCATTTCCATTATATCAATTTTGTCAGTCTGGCACATTTTATGTGTCTGGGTATGTCTGGCCTCAAAAATACAAGCCTTTTTTAAATACTTTCCCACGTCATGTTAGTCTCAAAATTTATATACTAACTTTTAATTAAGCATTTCTACACAATTGAATTTCGGGAATAACATTTGGCTCGTAAACGCAAGAAACATTTACTTTTGTCAACTTATTCTACCAGTGAAGTTCTTGACTTCCAATTCTTCGCTTTGCTAATATACTAACATAATTCAAATGCTTCATCACTACGTAAGATTCCAAAATTGCAAGTTTTTTAACTATTCAAATAAATGGCTGGCTTACATCATACTTTCTGCCGAGTAGGGCGAGTCAATTGAAGTTGACGGTTCCATACTGAAAGAAACGAATAAGCATGTAATATAATGATAAGGAAGAGAGAGAACAAAATAAAATATAAATATAACATTTACATAATATTAAATATAATATTATAATTATCTATAAACTCAAACACTCTAACTTTCGCAATCTATTCCACACCAAAGTGGTTTTGTTTAGAGAAAGCAGTATAAGAAAATGTTGCAAAGTAAAATTAGACTTTTTTTACTTAAGCAAGAAGAGCAAATAAGCAAAAATTTTAATTGTGAATAATATAGTCTGATTCGAGAGTAATAATGGATTGTTCAAAGAAGAATCCCGTTGAAAATGGCTCTGAAAGTATTCGAAAACGGAAAATATACGCAAAATTTCCTTAAAATAAGAACGTAAAACTCGATTATGCATCATAAATCACACTCTATTGAACAATGATGTATTTATGATTCAGAAAGATATTACGAATGCATAAGAAGGTATTTTGAATGTTGAGGGCATAGTGCTTACACAAGTAATCCCAAGATTACAGTAACAACATTTTATGTAAAGGTAATACGGTAACAAAAACTTCCCATTTTGCCACAACGTTAACAATAACGTTTCAAACCCATAAATTTTGTGAGGAAAGATTTTATATGGTGTTTAGTCACAATTCAAGCAAAATATTGACTTTCTGATGAAAAGTGTGATAAAAATATGTGTGAATTGTCCCAAAAAATCCCATTCAATTGTCCATGCGGGCCTGACCCGTTAAAACTTCACCCCTAGCAACGTATGAAATGGGTTTTATACTGCTGCCGAACGTCTATATCCTTCTATAGACTTTATATTCAAAGAACAAATCGATAATATTGTGGTTTGTTCACGAATTATCAGAAAACCAAATGTTTTAATGATTTTGAGATTATAATCACGGGCGACAGAGGAGGCGTAATAGATAATCATATTGATTGTGGTGAACTGTGATAGGTTGAATACAACATCTATGTAGGCAAACTACAGACTACAAAATAAAAGAAGACTGGAAAATGCAGTAACAACCAGTTATGTTTACTATTTTTTAATGATGAGGTTCAACGGTTAGTTATAAACTATAATATTACAGTACGGAAACGTTGTAAAACGAGTTTGTGTTGATCAAACATACCAAACAAATATATGCTCAAATTTACATAAGCAAATGTTTCAAAAGTTCAGAACAGCAAAAACTTGTGGGTTGTACATTGGTTTGTTACTTTAATCCCGTACAGATAATTATGAAACTATAGAAGAGGTTAGAATTGAAAGTTTTATTTTGAAAACGCAACCCAGGTAACACATAATATCAATGCATATATATGTATCCAAATGTGTTGTGCTTAACTATGGTAATAACTATGCTATCTCAAAATGTATTTTACATATTCAATTCTGAACGGTACTGAAACTTTTAAGCAAACTTCTGATTCAAACCAGTTAAATCAAGTTCTTACTAAACTAGTAATAGCTAGTAATATGAAGTTTTCACAAAAGCTTGACAGCGTTAGCCGTGAGACATGAGATTTCATGTTTGGCTTAGAATTTCACAGAATTTAAGCACAATCCTTTTCAAGAAAAGTCTACTCTGAACTCTTATCATGCGAAATTATTTAGTTCGACATATAAGAAGATCTCATTTTGTGATTTAATACGCGCGCATGATTTCACCAATACAGATCAATTGATTGGTTCCGACAATAAAAGGCAACGGGCTGGCTATGAAACGGCACGCGGGGATCCTAGCACTGATATGGAAATAAAATGTTTCGCTGAACGCAAAACGTATTTGGGAATTATGAAAATAAACCAAACGGGAATGGTAAATGTTTACATGAGGAATAAGATCAAAAACTGTTTTAAGTAAAGGTTCATATCGAGTTTTAAAATAAATATATAAATCAGTATTGAATTATCAATATTAATAAATAAGTGAAATAGTTTAGTGTTATATTCAATAATCTAAATAATTGAACATATAGGACAGAACAAATTATAGCTTTAGAAATAGATTCCGTTTCGCCCCTTAGCTCATGGCGAAATATATTTTTTCTTCGATTGGTAAGAAATTGTATATTAAGATCTATGGGAAAGTATAGTGTGTGAGACAACTACGTGTGTATATGGTGTCTCATTAGGTGATATTAGCAACGTATTCTATTTTGTATTTGCACTAAGTGCGTGAAGTAATAAGTTTAAAACATTTCATTTACAGAAAGAATACCAAAATCAAATAGTTCAAACTAACTTAGTGAACTCGGAAGAGGAAAGGAAAATTGAACTTCTCAAAAACACGTTTTATCAGAAACGAAGTCTAGCAACGGTTTAGAACTATAATCTGATTCGAGAGTAATAATGGAGTGTGAAAAAAGAATCTCATTGAAAATGGCTCTGAAAGTATTCGAAAACGGGAAATATAAGCAACATTTGCTTAAAATACTTAAGTAACACTCTATTATTAATGTTGAATCATACTACAGTAACAGAAACGGTTTAGAACTCGTCAGACCAGTTGAAACCACTTAGAACTCCATAAAACTAGTTCAAAAACATTTAATTTCCATAAAAAGTTGCGGCAGTCATGTGATGTTATCTCTATAAAACATGCAAAATCAGCAATAGGACACTGGCTGCGAGTCGTCGTCAAGGTACTCGCACTACATTACACTACAAATGAGAGAAAAGTTCAGCCTTTATTGATTTTGCGACTCTCGTGAACCGCGAAACATTTAGAATCTGTTGCAAAAACGGGGTGGAAATAAAAATGTAGATAGACTGAGCAAAAATCAAAGCAAAATTTATTAAATAGAATGTGCAGTGTCAGAAGAGAGAAGGAACTGTTTCACCAAAGAATTTGAGAATCTGACTGAAATCTGACAAAAATCAAATTAAAAAAATCAGATTGTAAAATCTTAGGTAAAGACGTTTTTTTACAATAGTTAACACAAACACATCCAATTATAGTTATTAGCATTACAACATAAATAATGAAGTAAATCATTTGTAATTCATAAAGAAGGCCTGCCGGCTGTGCAGGCTGTGCGCAACAATGAGCATCAAATAATGACTACATAAACGCTTATATGAACTTTGAAGCCAAAATAGAAAATATATTTTTAAAACATTTGAAAACGGTAAAGAAGAAACAATATAATCTTTAATAGCAATTTTGTAAAACATACTAAACTTTGTAATATGTTGGAAACATATTATATTGGAAAACAAACTTTAAAAAGGATAATTAAACAAAGAATGTAGCAAATATAGCAGAATATAGTATAGTTCAGTAAAATATAGAATAAAAGCAGAATAAAATGAATATAGTTTATAACATTATGTAATAATAAAATGCAATAACAACATTAAAACAAACACAATACACTCATAAAGAACTGGTCAAATGTTTAATTGAAAGAACGAATCTTCGGATATTTACTGCTACAGCGTGATTCGAAAGTATTAATGGAGTGTCAAAAATGAATCTAGTTAGAAATGACCCTGATAGTGTTCGAAAAACTAAAAAAATACGCAAAACTGCTGCAAAATACGCAATCATAACCTAGACGGATGGAGGAATCATAAATGCATATCGTTATTAAACTTTTACAGTATTTCTCATATCTGTTTTAAAACTTAGACTGCACTCTCCATGAGTAGTTATCCCGCCGTGTAAATTTTTGCCTTCAATTTCGTTGGAAAATGCCTTCCCTCTCTTCTGGCGAGAGAACTTTTGAAGGCAACATTTTACACCACTGCGGGATAACTACTCACTGCGCGTGCAGTCTAGGTTTTGAAACAGACTATAACTTGCATATGAATATATTTTACTGTAACAATTTGCGAACGTGTTCAATAGTATTATTTATGTATTTTAAATGTTACAAATTGTCTCGAGAGCGACAACGAGTTCCAAAAAAAAGAAGGAAAAAGAAAAGGTTAGAATTGAAAAGACGGCCGGGGGGACATGGGCGAGAGTGCAAACACAGTGATATAAGAGAGAAGAGACGTCAGACAACGGGGGCAGACGAAAGATTGAACCGAAATGTGCGAAAGTATATGCAAACGTGTGTGTGCTACTGCCAATAGGGAACTAAATTAGTGCATTATGACTTTTAAAAGTTGTATGAAACATTTGAAATCAGTTCCCGGCAAAACGGTATTCATCAAAGGTTCCGTCTGTTCCCGGTGCATTCAGAATCCCCCGGGAAGATACGTTCCCTTTCCAGTGTGAATACGGCCACAGGTGTATAGCACAAATAGCGAGCAAGAGTCTGTTTTTATGAAATATTTCAAATGCTCTTTAGTGTATTTATATTTATAGCATAGTGCAACATAGTGCAGTGCTTGGAAATATAAGGAGAACCATGGTTGGAGGAAAATGTAGTGTGTACTAGTGGAAAGAGTGATTAGAGGTGTGGGGAAGTAAATGTTTCAATTACGTAAATGAAGGATTCCATTACCTACAGCTCAGTTTCTAGCCAATATGCGTTATCTACAGAAAGAAAATCAGTAGTTAATGATACAGTATGTATGTATCTCACTACATATATGTGTGTATACGCATGTAATGAATATAGACCGATCCAAGAGCAATAAAGAAGTTCTCATAAAAATCTCCTTGAAAATAGCTCTGAAAGTTTTCCAAGAACAAAATACGCGCAGAATTGCCTAAAAATACGCAAGTAACGCTCTTTCATAACTTTTGAATAAAAGTGTAACTTCTATAAGATAAGTTCCACTTGCAGTCTAAGAATATCAAATGTTCTGTGGACACTTGTGAGTAGATAGTGATCTGCCATAGACAGGTCGAACACCACACAAAATACACTAAACCTGATGCAATGACACCAGAAAATCCTAGCAAGCAAAACATAATAAAAACGAATACTATGAATTTTGTCTCAGGTTATACTAGAAATCACTTATGACATAATTAGAGACTATATAGTTGTAAAGAAGGTACAGTTCGGAATTCAGAACAATGGAATGGAAGGAATTGTTTCAAACAAATTTAGAGGGGTTTGTTGGAAAAAACGTTCGTATGTGTAAAAAATTAAATATTATTCACTATAAAAATGATGCAAATACAAAAACTTCAATTAAAAAAACAAAGTCAACTTCTTTCAGCTCGTGGGCCAACCCGGAATTTATCAGTTTGTAATTATTGTATATCAAAAAAGGTTTCAAGCAACCTTAGACAACGCTCCTTAGGATGAATGATCCATATATGGAAGATAGCATGAAAAACTATACAAAAAGCTTAAATAAAAACATTTTCAGTGAAACACTTAATTACCTAAAACTATAAATAAACTACCTAAGCAAGTCAAGTCTGCTCAGAGGAGAACCCGGAATTAATCTCTTAGTAATCAATCCCGCTCCTATTAATTGTTGCGTGTAGTGCATGGGGGGAGCTGTCTACACTAGACATCACTGGGCACAAAATAGGACAAACGCTTAGAATGTGACGCCCATATCTAACGCCGACTACCACGGAGAGAATACAAATGCAGTGTGTTCAACTAACAATTTGACGAATAAAGGCTTCGATAAAGATCACTTCTGGCGTATTATCGGGAACGGGACATTTATATTGGAAAACGAGTATCAACAAGTGGGGAACACGAATAATGAGAAGTTCATAAGAGGTATAGTCTGATTCGAGAGTAATAATGGAGTGTCACAAAAAGAATCTCATTGAAAATGTCTCTGAAAGTATTCGAAAGTCGAAAATTTACGCAAAGTTTCCTTAAAATACGCAAGTAACACTCCATTATTCATCTGGAATCACACTATAATCGATTATATTGGAAGTAATTCTGTGAGTAAAACCATTTTTGGGACCTCCACATCAAGGCTATTATTCTATATTCGCATTTATTGTAATTTTATAAACTTCTTGAATGATTTGTAAAGTAGAATATGTAGGAACTAACGGAAACTGGCTTACGGCTTGAAATGAAGCTGCTCATTACGGAAAAGTAAATGTTGCAAAAAATGGTATACATTATTTTTTATGTTTCCGATAATGAAGTTTCAAGCCGGTAAAAGATTAATGTAATGTAGAAAATAATTTTCAAGCCAAAACTGCTTGTACGCAAGTGCGATTTCCTTGTAAATAATTTTCTACACTCCATTATTCGTTTTGAATCCGACTATGCTGCGAAAAATACACTACAATAAATTATAATTTCTGAAAGTAGAATGAAATCACTAGAGATTAGCAATAGCAACTAGAAATGTCAGGCTGTGGTATCTTGGATACGGGCGAGCAAACCCTCAGCAAAGGACATAGACAACACAATATTGCACACAGGAAATAAATTTAGTATGCTGAACGAATGAAAAGTTTATGTACCAGAGGTTATACGATACAAAATAAAATAATACAATGTAAATGAAAGAAATAATGAGTATAATAGTAATTAAATTGTTATTGAATTGTTTCATTTAAGTAAGATTGCGATTCAGTTATAGTGCAAAATAGTTTAACTTAGCGAGGTTAAATAAGTTTGCTGTTACTCATAAAAGGACCATTTAGAGAGCATAACTAATTATCAGATTTAATTGTGAATACGCTCAAAAAGTTGTATTAGCGGTTATCAACAGTTGAAATGTCGTTTTCTATCTGAGAGATGCAGTCCATTGTTAAATCAAGGCCTTCTGAGTTATCAGACTATCCAGCGGGCGAGGTTGGGCCCTGAAAAAAGTCGCTGACCGGGCACGGGCGCAGGTTGGATGGTCTGTGGGTTATGTTATTGGATAAGTTAAACAACTTTTAAGAGAAGCCGTTAATGTATTTCAAAAGTATGTGAAGGATTAAGAGTCGAATCCACAACCTCAGATCCTCAAGGATTCAGATACCGCCGATCTAACCGCTAGACTAAAGCTCACGCACAAGCCGGTAATGTATGTTTCAAGAGTAGTGATGGAGTGTGATCAGACTATAACTCTTCTGATATAAAACTTCCACATTTTATAACATTTCCGGAACTTTACCGCTGGAATCTAGAATTTCGAGCGCACTATTGATTGTAGTTTTAATTCGCCAACCTGTGCGATTCTTAGGGATGAAATGATCAAAAGCTCATGCCGCAACTATAATGTCATTTGATGATATTTGTACAATACAGATAATAAGGATTACGCAATTCACTAAAATATGTAATCAGCTGGAGAATACGAATAAGTTGTAGGAAGATGGTTGGTATAGTCCATAACTTAAAAAAGACAACAGTGAGTGGTGTTGTTTAATGCTCATTCTGTGGCAAAATTAAACTTCCATTATATGATTCGATGCGCAATTTTTTGTTTGTTGTCAGAAAAATATTATTGTACTAGTCTCATTTTGTATCATGTCCAGAAAAAGACAAATACGCAATTGCGGAAGCCTAGGTATACCACCGCGCTCGGATGTCTTTTGTTTGTTATAGACTATACCAGGTATCTAAGACAAAAGTAAATGTTGCAAACTGTAGTAAATATATATCTCACAAACGATCCTTCAGTTTTTCAAGGACGAACGCTGTAACTTTTGCTATAGGTAACTGTAAAATACGATTCTTGTATTCGATTGTACTAAACGTGAATTCCTTTTTTGAAACATTTTGATTCAGAAACAATGCAAATAAACCATTTCGGAACCTATAAAACGTGGAAACTAAATGTTTCTGTTTCGTTTTTATTGACAAACGGGTTCACATTATATGAATATGGTCATAAATCCCTATACACCTTTAAAGGAATCTAATTAGGCGCAGACTAATCATTTATGTCTGAAACATTCGATCAATAACGCGGTCCAATGCGCAAATAATGCGCCCGACACACGTGTAGGGAGTCCCAACCAATGTCATCAAATAGAAGGACAATGTTGTTGAACAAGAAGAGCTAAGAATTAGAGCTAAAATTCATAATAAATGGAATAAAACTGAAACATTTACATTTGAGACTTCTTTAAAGGGACATAAGGAGACTATTTTGAACTTGTCTCAGATTGTAGAGGTATTAATTTATGATCTACACCCCTATTACTAATCGCGAATGGTGACGAGACGTCACGCTTTTTGTCTCGGACAGTTATGAAACTTTGTCAGTGGCTTCAGTTCGACAAGTTAAGCATCCAGCCAAAAAAGAAATCCAATCCGTCAACTTTGACGGGAGTTATGACTCCTCAAAGATTCAGAATTCAGAAAACAGGTATGGGAATATCGAATGTTAGGCTTTTTTGTGTGACAAATTTGGACGATTTGGTACTCTGTTGTAACCACTCAGATAGAGCATTGCCTTTTATATAAGCGCGATTATGAAATAATATGATTATTGATTAGTGGTACCATCGAAAAAACAAATATTTGAGCTGCATTTCACTTATAACCTCAAACTTTATTAGCTACGTTCTCTCTTTATATTTTATAAATTAATATGATTGAATGTCGAATCGTACACACAGAATTATATTTATAGCTATACTGTCCAATAAAAACCAAAATTCAAAGAAACTATCGTTTATAACCTCCATAAGGAGAACGTACCGCATTGTACTACAGAGAGCAGAATCAGAGATGATAGGATAAAATGAAGCACTGTCATTTTGCGAAGTATATGTGATGTTGTTGATTGTTTTTATACATGTCAGCATGATTATGCCTCTGTAAAACAAAGTTATGTGCATAATACCTTCATTGATAAGCGTTTGTAATGTTTTGTTATTTTTACAGCGAAAACAACGACTTTCGCAAAATAGAGCGGGCTACAGTAAGACCCAACTCTTTTAGCAAAGCATATGACCTCGTAATTGGTTTAAAGAGTTCAGGAGCAGATATTCAGCCCAAAAAATAATAAACGAAACTTTCCGCTTGCTAAATCCAGTCTGTTAGTTTACAATGGAGATTTGTACGCTAAGGAAGAGCAGTGACCGTATTCTCGAAGATAATACATTACACACTGGCCAAAATAGCCATCCTTGGGCGCCTTTTCCTGTCAAGGCAAACCTCATAATCTCAATGAATACGGCCTTTCGATGCCATCATTAACGACATAACATATTTTATTTATTCAATGAAAAGTGCTATTTGTTGTATATATACAAATCTGACTTTTTGCTCAGTAAGAAATATGGCCTAACAATATATTTACAGTGAAGTCGCTATACATATTCAACCAAGAAAGACAAAGATATAATACTACTGAGACCAACCGCTACGTACTCGTCAGAGTGTTCGACACTAAAATTTGGTTGGCAAACGGAAAACATCGGCGATTACAATATTTAAAAGTCTCTTTTTATTCTATCTATCATAATTGCACATTTAATAATTATATCGATCTACAGCGGCAGTTCTTTTTCTAATTAAAATTCTTCCCGTTTCTAGACAATTAGCAAACGAAAGGGGAAACGCGCCAGTTAGTAATAAAAGAAGAGTTTTATAAATATAATTTACTAATATGTTTCATCTTGTTATCTCAAATTATGTTTTATTGGTATCTGATTTACCTCCAGAAGGTCATCAACGGAGATTCCAGTTGATTCCAATTCAAATAGTCCCACAACAGAGCATTTTTCTAACAATACATTTAGTTTACTTTAAAAGGCACATTACCAACTTGGTAGTGCAAGTTTCAGTGCTGAAGATTTAATGAAACACGTCCCTTTATTTTTGAACCTTCAACTAAATAGCGGAATTTAGTCTCCACTTTCTTAATGATATTTATTATAAACAACTTTTAGTCTATATTTTAAATGTTTTGTTATTTATAGCAGTCTTATTCTATAAATAGTCCGATTATCTCAAATGCCAATCTCCTCGTCATGTAGGCCCCACGAAGATAGTGCATTGCGTGAGAATTTATTAAATAATCGCTGAGTTTTTGTAATTATATTTATAAAATACTATTTAGTTTCAGTTCAGACATTCTTTATTTTTAGTTGATTTTTAAAAAAGATTGGAGTTTACTTATACTGTCAACAGTTTAGTATTTTAACAAAGGGGTCGCATTTTATTGAATATTCTTGATCTTGATATTCAAGCCGTGTTAGAATATATTGTTTTACATTGCAGTAACCTGTTTTCCAAAATTGCTTTAAATAGTTAATTCCTTACAGAACTTCTATATTTTTGAAAATTCAGATACTTGATTATTATTTCTCATTTTAGCGAGCTACGGTATTTCCCATTCGAAACTGCTACTTTCGCAAAAAAAAGTAAGAAATCTATTCTAAATTGTTATTGTGCCTCTGTCTAATTTCCGTTGCTAGGCCGTATTTGGCTGATTTCGTCGGTGCCTACGTTGTCGAAGGCATTTACTCTCTGACATTATTGCTTGTATTTCAAGTAAATATTAGAGTTATAATTAAAGACTTTAATTTGAAGTTAAATGTAGTATTTGAATGACATCCACTGTGATTACATTTTCACTTCTTATATATTGTAACAGTAAATTAGAGAGATACAAATGATTATTGCAATATCCCCTAAAAGGCTCAATAAGGTTCTATAATAATTATCAGGTATTTTCTTCTTAGCTTATTGTTTACTGTAAAATTAGCTTGTTATTCTGAGGAAATGGAATTCCAATCCGGTTAAATTTCAGCTGTCACAAATTAATATGCCGACATTGACGCAGTAGGACTTATAAAATTAGCGAGTATTTATAAGTTTAATTATCGAAAGGGGGTAGTCAACACTAGACTCTTGTTTAAAAGTTAATAATAATAAAGCCAGTGATTTTCAATTATTTCTATTATGAATACTGCTATTTGATATTCGATCCATTATTATTGGTGTAGCTCAGTAAGTTTCCATATTTAGTTTCAAACTTTGTATACAGTTGTTAGTTTTCTTAAAATAACATATTTTAACTTTACTTTTTAGATATTCAGAGAGGGAAACAAATTCACATAAGTCGGCTCAGCTCAGCTGCCATGTAAAACCATAGAATAACAAAAGCCAGAATGTCAACGAGGCAAACAAAACTAGACTTTCTAGGTCGTAAAATTTTATGTATCACAAGAATTAGGCGTCTCAACATTTTAATCTTAGTACCAAGTTTTTTCAAGTTGATTTCAGCTACTTTCACTTAGGTAAAGCCCCGCCTGTAACTTGGCTATCTAGTTTGAGCGGTAGAACATTTATATAACTAAAAATTTATTCAAATACTACATAACCCTAATGTTGCATATTCATAGTGTGTGTGTAAACGTAAATCTAAATGAAGCACTACTAATAAACACATGAGCAACTGCGCAGTAGCATATGAGCTAATATGTAGAGAATCTAATACAAATCAATAAATAAGACTTCTATAATATGTTAAGTGATATCACTTCCTTCCTTATAGAGTTAATTTGATTCCATTGAATCTGCTCAATCTGGGCAGTTTCCTAAGAAAATCTAGGTTTTCTCGGCCCATTTACGTCAATCGACGGTGTGTTTCGCGGCTCATTTATCATATTCTATAGCTAGCTTTTATTATTTTATTTGCCACACAAAGAGAAAAGAGTGCACAATATCAGAAAAGTGATCAAGCCGATGAACAAATCGTTTTGATGTAAATTTTTAACCAGGATGAGATAAGGAGGAAACCAAGAGACGAAAGTTTTGAGGATTCAATCAAGTTTCTGTTTGGTATGGAAACTTCTTTGTTGTTAATCCTTTCTTGAAAATTTTTTTAGTTTGTTTAAATATTGAATAGCTGTATGGTAATCATCTCAAAACATGCATTGCTTATCATAAAAGTTAGCTCTTAATAAACTGAACCGAATACTCTAAAACCAGTTTATTGGTCGTTAGCCGACTCCATTTAGTCTTTATTTTTTGTTTTTGTCTATCTTTGCGGACTCCGCCCCCTAGCTGCTCTTCTTCTTGCTTGTTTATTCCACATGCTCTATTGGTCTTGCATTGGCTAAACTAAGACCCCTATAGATACGAGTTTAAACATGCCTTCAACCACCATAAAGTTACTATGTTTATGTTATTTTTAGACTAGTTTTGAATATGTTGGTGAAAAAGTGTGTGCTTCAACTTTTTTAACTTTATAGTTAAATTGATGTATAAAATACTCTTATATTGAGGTTGCTCTTATATGTTTCTCTTATTTCAAACAAACTTCAGACAACGTTCATGTTCACAACAATTAGATGTCGAATTAAAAGTTTTTTATTGTTGTAAAAATAGATGTATTCGTAGCATAATTAAGCAGTTCCAAGATACCTCTGTACTTTAAGAACTGAATATTGATTGTTAAATACTTTTTTCACTTTCGTTCGGACTAACTTGCGAGCTGCAAGTTGAATATAATTCAAGTTTACGTCCAGCTGTTAAAGACTTTATTCGCAAAGTATGCCCTCTCTGAATATGTTTCCTATCTTATTGAAATAGATTAAGATTACGTCTCTAGTTGGTTTACGCTGAATACTACATATTATTTATACTCACTACAATCCTATTTTATGGCTATAATCTGTTTTGTAGATTAGGGAGAGTACTTTTTTACAACTTTTGGTACTCTCTTTTTGGATAACGTGTTTTTCTAAAACTCTATGCGCAACTAGCTTATATAGCATACTAAATGATATTCAATAATAATTTATTCATTTGTTGCGAGTCGGAAACCAACTGAACTAGTAAATGACTTGAGTAATTGACTTGGATACTTGTCAAGAGTTGCAGATTTACGTAAATTGAAAGAAATTCTTCTTTCTAACAAAATATTCTCTTTATGAGATATATTTCAAAAATATAATACGTCATAATTGACATTATAACTTGCTTATTAAAGGTTTCTTGTGTAATTCTCAACATTAAATGTTATTTATGACTCTAGACATTTGTTTTCTTAACGCTTCTATTTCAAGCTTGCTCAGCAGCAATTTGTGCGACTAGCCCGATTTAGTTGAGTAACGTTTGTTTATTTTCTAAACCGTCTCTAGAAGATTTCTAAACAAAAGAATGGGTCAACAGTGGATTTGTCTGTAAGATTTTTTGTAAGATCTGTAAGAGAGGATTCGACAAGCACCAGCAAATAATTAGGTTTGATAGCGGAATGAAATGATATCAATTAATAAGTATATTTCATTGATTTTTTCCTAGAGCAACAGTACTTTTAAGCTTCAAGCCATGCCGCCGAATTCTAGTACCCAGTTATCACTTAAGTTCAAATGTAACTGCATTTGAAGCCTTTTCTTTACTGCGCTGAAAACCAATTTCTCGTTACCGATTATATATATTAAACTATATGGAGTTAAAGATTGTTTATTCATTTTACGAAACACTATTTCATATTTGTTTTTGGAAAGGATTACGAATACATACTACCCTAAATAATTTCCTATTAGCTTATTTTCCTCAGAAACATTTGCAATATCTTGCTATTTTCCGCGTTGCAGTCCTGTTTTCCATGCATTTATTGTGTAGCCAGCAGCCATTCATTGGGAAAATAAATGAAAATTAGATTTGCCGACTAAATGGGAAACCTAAATTTTTCTTTGTTTTTCATAGGGCATTTTCTGACGATTTTCAACGAAATTCTGATAATTTCAATACAAACTTTTAGTTTTTCAAGACATCACATCTTGTTTTCAAATCGCTCTGAAAAGATATATATCTTACTTTCTGTTTTTGAATTAAGTTTCAAACATATTTACCTTTATGATATATTAGCAATGTTAGTATGTATGATTACACTTGTACATTGTACGAACAACAGGAACTTTAAGTATTGTCGAGTTCGTAAATTAAGTTTGAAAACTGTAAACTGCAGTACGACGTCCCTAACTGACCTCACACGATCATTAACTGAAATTCGCTCTCAATATTAGGAATATTGTTTTTATTTTAAGGGAATTTCTTCATTTCGCCAATCAAAGCTCACAACAGCACTTTGAATCTGCACTTGTATTTGTCGCACGAAAATGTATTATAGAATGCTGTTTTTGCAATAAAACTATAAGTTTAATGTATACGAAATATCCCGGAAGATAATTTTCTCTACTTTTACACTATTTTTCTAGAATTAAATTAATGTGCTTGCTAGAATGTTCGGTTGTTATTTAATCCCTCTTATACCTTGTTAATCTTCTTATCTAACTAACACTTCTATCACTAATACTAGCACTATTTCTGCCATCTTAGCCCCTTATATGATACAATTTACACATATTTATTAATAAATGTCTTATAAATGACTTATTTTACTTGTTTTCTTACATTTAGCACTGTTTTATACACTTTATTTTCAGATATTTGGATAGTTGACTTCTATGAATTCTGCTATGCACGCTTATACAATAATAGTAGTTTTGAAGAAGTATCGATTAAATCTATCAAAGGTAGGAAAACTTGTTAAAGCCTTAGAGAATAATTAAAATTTACTTGCGAAATATCTAAATGTTTAAAGTATAATGAAGGTTTTTATGTTTTTCCCATGCAAAATGTTGACTAATTACGGCTAAGAGAATCGAACTCAAACTATTTGGAGTATATATTGCAACAAACAAAAATGAGTCAATAAATATAAATGTTAACTACCTCATAACCGTTGTCAAATGTATTCAACTAAAGAAAGACAAACGTAATGGTGCGCAATGATGGAACTTTTCATATCTTGTAAACTCGTGTTACCAATACTGAACACTAGCAAAATTACAGTGTATTACAGGTTAGAAAATCGCCAAATGTTCGAATTCTTGTGGTGGCTCCACCAAGGATGCTCGTAGACGAAACCAAGTAGGTGATATTACTTCGGAGCTGCTTCTGCCATTCTAAAAGTTGTTAGAACTTTTCAAATTCCTTAATTTCACAAGTATCAATTACGTAAATACCATTGAATTCGTTTGTTTCAGTGTGGATGTTTACTATCAAGTTGATACACCTATGGCAATGGATCTTCAGAGCAGCCAGCTTATGTACAAGGTGGGATGTTGACAACTGGAATTTTTGAACTATGAGATTCTGTATATATCTAATATACATTTTCTCAGGCCGAAATATACTTTTTATATTTTAAAAAGTCTTTATAAGCGTTTACATGTTTACATCTAATGTGGATAGAGTTGATTATCCAACAGTTCTAGGTGAGAGAGCTTTGTTCGGTTTACGCATCGACTTCGCTTCGAAGAATTGTCTGTTTTGAAAAAGCATTACAGCGACCAGTAGCAGAGATTCGAAAGGATTTGGATATTGAGGTATACAGTATCCAGATGGAGGACTACACCTAAATACAGCAACTACTGTTAGAGTTAGTTGCAACATTTGGGAAGAATACTAAAGAGTAACCTACGATGCGTTTCGTTCCACTTCGCCATTCACCACACGCTTTCGCAAATAATATTATTTTATCTTTAATAAACTTATAACC
>JAQGAV010000518.1:0-31603 GCA_034691345.1 Phasmarhabditis papillosa
ACGGATGAATCGTTTGCAGAGGTGTACTGTAGAATTTAGAAGGAGCGCGGAAATCGAAAGAAAATGTACAAGCAACCAATACAATTGTGCGCTCGCCTTATAATAAATAGACCTTTAAACTACATGAGATTTGCCTGTAGACTATAAGCTGAGAAGTTTCTTATTAACTTTTCTAATGGTTAGACAATATGAATAAAGTAAACGTTTTTTGATAGATCATTAGATCTTCTTAAAGGCACGGTACACTCAAAAGTTTTGATAAACAAAACAAAAAACCTAAATAACAATTCAGTTTGACAATATTCTATCGAATAAAACAATTAATATTAGTAACAATTGTCTTTAATGTCTTTAATCCATTTGATAACATCACTCCAATATAAATACTGAGTGACAATTTGACTGTATCCAAGATCGTTATTTTTGTTCCAAATGAGACTCTTAGGATTGTTGGGGACTACCATTTGAACCAATTGGATCCTTTTAATATCCGGAACAGCAGATTTATATTCCCGGATCGCGACAGGTAGGCGAGAACCAGATTTTTCCACTTCCCGGATTTGGATGGTTCGGGAACAAAAAATATCTGTGTTACTTCTTCTACCCGAATGCCTACCCTAGTTGTAAGTGTCGGACTGGGCCGGAAATTTCACGGGCAGACCAGGGCCAGGGCCGAAAATTTGAGAAACGGGCCGGCCTTTTCCCAGGCCTGGTGTCGGCTAGTAAATGAATTATTTTATGTTTAGAATGGTACTACTACAGTTTTTTCATTTATTTATTAGTTTGTTTTGCCCCCCCCCCCCCATGAGTTTTATTCATCGCTTTCATTTTTTAGTCTTATAACTTGGAACAGAAAGTAATTCGCTAGTTTTTTGAACTCTTTCCCCGTCGCTGCAAAGTTCACCTAGTGCGTCAGCGTAAACTAGTAATTGCGCTAGCTCTATTAGCCTTGTAAAGACAAGAATTCCATTAAAATACTATAGTTTTTAAATCAAATCATTCTCTATTTGCTCTCTTAAATAGTTCTATTATATTTGCGCTCTAATTTTATTCAACTACAGTAACCTGCGAGTTTTTGAATTATGATGTCTGTCCTGTGACGAAAGTGGTTGATCAACAGGGGTTTACTGTAGTTTTGTAATCTGCAAGAAGGGTGATATTTATTTAAAGGGAATTGAGTTAAAACCTAATCACAACCGAGGATTTACAAAATTTAGTCAATCGAAAGAACAGAAAGTTCTCCTAGACTATTTCTTATAATTAGTATTCTCTTAATCAAGAGTTAGGTTCTTAGCGCAGCGTCTTGGAAAGTAGCGGTTTTATATATAAATGAATGTAAATTCGGTGGAGAAGATAATATAATAGAATGGTTTATTATGTTGAGGACCTTAAAATACACAAAGAAAGCTACTTAATGGTTAGTTCATAATGGGGTCGAGGATCGAGAGGATGATTGTGGGAGCCTTTATTTGAAAGTACAGTCATTTATATCTCACACCGCTTCTTCCCAGGTTACCGTGCTAAAACCAGCTAGTGATACAGACTATAGTAATTGAGATCAGAGGTTTCGAGCCTCTTGTTTTAAGTTGTCCGGATTTGGAATTCTAGATCTCAATAAAGCTTACCGGACTCGGAATCCGGTTAATTTTGTCATCGTTGCGAAGTTTTTTTTGCCAAAAATCGGTTTGATGACAATTTTGCTTAGGTTCAATAAAAGTTCCATGTGTATTATTCTTTGATGCTACTATCAACTACATAAAAACTTCAATTTTTTCGAACCCATAAAAACGTGTCTTACAGAAAATGATGCAAGCTTGCTAATAACAGCTCCATCTGGGTACAACCGTTTTATCACCTGTTATTGCTGATCATGCATGTTTTGGCGTTTGAAGGTCGAAAGGTCCTTATCGTTGGTTTGCAGAGCATAGTTTATTTGTAGTAGATTTCTGAGCTGTATCCATAGGTTTCTGCTGTTGCAGCTTCATCATAGCTGTACAGTCCAGAATCTTCTAAAGCTAAGTGTAAGTGTATCTTCTAAAGCGTTTAAAAACCATTACTTCGAGATCTTCTGTTTAAACTATCTCAATATTTCGACTCTTTCTGAAGTTGGTCCCCGTTTCGAACAGCTCCCTAAGAGCAGATATCTTTTTGAGCTCAAAACTTTATTTTGACCTCATTTCCCAAACTTTTTCTCTATTTTCTCAGAGTTTATTTACCCTGTTGATCAAACAATAGCTGTAAAGTTTCAAATCTTCTAATGGCAAGCATATAAAGTTCCTTCCAGCACAGTGTCCCGGGCATTCAACATTTGCATTTTAAGGATTGTCAAGCCCAGAGCGTCAGATCCTAATAGATCAAAAGACTGCTGCTCTAACCACAAGACCAAAACACTTTTTAATACATTCGCGCACTCACTGAGCACCGCGTTTGGACCTTACGTTTGAAGTCAGAATATATATGTAAATTTTGAAGAGTTTTTCGTTCTATAACACATAATGCTGTCGTTCTAACTCGCTATTTTAAATTCCTTGGCATAATTAACAATAACAATACAATATACAATATTTATTTCCATACTCGCATTATGACAGTTTATATATTCTTTACTAATTGGTCTGGGTATGCATGGTCTTCCATAACTATGGTTCTTCTTTAGCTATTCTAGCCCATATGGAACCAGTTCTTCCAACTGAGACTGCGGTACAAACTCAGCGGCCCATTTAAGACAGTTTCTTCCTGATCTTCTTTTTCTATTCAAGGGGTACCATACATAACTAACAATACAAAGTTTCACAAACCTATTTGAGTATGCTAAATGTTCAAAAAAAAATCTCCTTTCCTTGAAAGTTCCTTTTTACTTTAAATTTCCGGTTTTACAAAACCATTACTTCGAGATTTTCTGTTTTAAACTATCTCAATTTTTCCACTCTTGTCCGAAGTTGGTCCCTGTTTCCAAAGCTGTTCCCTTACTACTTGGAGCAGAGAACTCATTGAAAGCTCAAAACTTTATTTTGACCTCATTTCCCCACTTTTTCTCTATTTTCCCACATTCAACATCACTTATGTAGCTCAAAAGTAAGTCATTTGCCTAAAAACATTCAGAATTAAATCACAAGTGAGCTAACTACAAAACATTTGTATTCTATTACTGAATATTAGTCATGTAGGAACAAAAATGATTCTTCTGAGAAAAGGAATCTAGTTATTGATCCCAATAACAACTATACGATTTAAATGAACGCTGAATTGTTTATTTACTACCCAAAATTTATAATACAAAAATATAAAACAATTTTGCGGTTTTTTGTTTAACAGTTCTATAGGAAGTCTATTTCATAAATCATAGTCCAAGTTTTGGGTCCATTAGTTCAGTTGTTCAATGAATGTTAATCAAAGAGTACTAGAACAGTTTGAAAGAGCTGTGATGTTTAAAAATTCTAATGTTTGGTTAGTTTTGTTAATTGATGATGTTGCTCAAAGTAGAGTAACTTTGTAATAATATTCTTGATGAAAGCTGTTTCTAATACTCATTTTCGTTACAATAAAGCTATTTAGCTAAACTTATTTTCCATAAGTTACAGCTTTCCCTTTCAAGTAACTATTAACAGGATAGACAAAGGTCTATGCAAACTTCTCAATCGGGGACCACTTCCCAGCAAACTTATACCTGTGCCAGGCCAGTTCATCAAATTTGAACCCGCTGTTTTTCATGTACACTCGTATCACAATAACAGTAGATTTCTTCGAGGCAGGATTTCGGCCATTCTTTACTAAATCTTCTGAGTAGAAACGGCTTCTTTCTAACATTCAATCTTCCAGTGCACAAACGGTTACAACTTTCTAAGTTATTTCCTATGTTTCAACTGTTTAACTGTTATATTGAGCAATAACACTTATTTTTAAATGTTTTTATAAACATTAATTAATTGATACCGTAAACTAAGCCGTTGGTTATTACAACAAAACAATAAAATCCCACTCGAACAACCTTTCTACGTAACTTTCCACTCATTTCTCGTTACGTATGCCTAATTTTCTTAATTTTAGTATTTTCGAAGATTAATGCCGCTTGTTTTTGAATGCCGCGGCTGCAAAATGCCAAAATACGCAATCCTCCAAATTTAGCACCTCCTCCATGGAATTTCGGTCCCTCCAAGGATGTGTAATTCATCTTCTTGGATGCGATATGCACTTAATATTTATAAATAATATTAAAAATAGCTGTCCGATTGGGTCAGTAAATTTAGCATCTTAGCATATAAACCATTGCTGGAAACGGCCGCCACACACGAATCGAGTGGGAGAGCGCCCTATTTTGGGAAATGGAGATTTTAGTGCAAAATTAGTTTATAAAAAGAAGGCAATTTAGAGGGTTTAGTGAATGCAAAGAACGATGTTGAAGTTGGATTCGTCCAAGATTTTAAGTTCAACTACTACCAAGAGTTCATAAGCGACCAAAACTTATAAGTACGCAAACTACAATAATGAAACGTCCAGTTAATTAAAATTTGAAAGAAAAGTGCGGCAAAACGAGTATTCAAAAAAAACATAATCTTGTTACTTTTTAAACTTGAAATTATGGTCTTTTCAAAGGAACATGTCCTTGAAACGGTCATAGTTGAGGTTTTTTGGAGCGGAGCTGCAAGACACACCGTTGCACGACAAAACCTTCAGTTCTCAATAGTATATTGAATAGGCAGCTATTGGGACTAGGTTACAAAGCCAGTAGCCGTAGTATAGAAACGCCCGGGTGGGTGCCCGGGCAGTTTTTAGCCTGCCCGAGCAGCTAAAAACAGTTCAGAATTGTTGCCCGGGCAGGCTAAAAACTGCCCGGGCACCCACTCGGGCGTTCTAAACTACGGCCACAGAATACTGTAAAACGTTTGCAGGGATTTATTTTTTCAGGGACGTCCCCCCTAGAATATACCAGCTTTTCCAAATTCTTCCGTTGGTCCCCATTCTAAAATAATACTCTTCTTCTTCATTTCTGAACCCTGAACTGCCACTTCAGAAGGAAGCTATGATGTGCTGGATAAACAAAAGTGCGCAATCTGATTTGTCAACACTTGAAAAAGTCTTGTTTGTGGGGTTAAGACTGGTGAAACAACTTCCGTTTGGTGGTGATTCATGGGGGATTTGAGGGTGCCGTGAGAGAGGTGACTCAGTGAGTGAGGAGTCTCGACGTTCAGAGGGAAGTGGATTACGAGTTAGCCTTTAGTGATCATATTTCAGTAAAAGATCTTAGACCATGGTTATTTATATCTTTTTCATTTGGTTGAAGTTTCTAGTGAATATAGTATATAGAACTGAGAATTGGTTCACATATTGTATAGTTTATATCAATAGGTAGATTCAATAGTCGGATTCAAAACGAATAACGGAGTGTGGAAAATAATTTTCAAACCAAAACTGCTTGTACGCAATTGCGCTTAGCTTGTAAATAATTTTCTATACTCGTTTATTTGTTTTGAATTCGACTATATCAATAGCTAGTGTTCCAGCGCAGTATGCGGAAAAACAGCGGCGATTAATAAGAAAAGAATTTCAGAAAAATCAACCGATTTTCTATTCATTTTTATAACACTGCTGCTCTACAGGATACTGGGCTGAAAATCTAGTTAGCTTCTGATATAGACCATACTCCAGTTTAGCTGATTAAGAAAACTCGAAATTTCCCAAGGAGAGGACTCCCCAGATTGCGATCTCGGTAGAATCAGCTCTTTATGGCGGTGTTCTCAAATATTCTTGGCCCTATAGTTGATATATTTTCAAAATTTGTCGAAAAAAATTTGAGAATTTTTAATAATATGATCGGCCCCGTCCGGGCCGCGCCGGGCCTGCTCCTTAAAATTGTCATCTGCACGGCCCGATGGGTCAGGCCGGGTAATGTTGTGACTTTTATAATAACAAAATGTATCAATTTTGATTCTTCTGCTATTACTAGCTATGTCTATATTATTTCCTTATAAGGCCCGAATACCTAACTATCCAACTCTCCCAATTCCTGAGTTTTTCTAAAAATCCTTTAATTAGGGCCCAGTCCTTTCTAAAGTCCCTTTCTATCCCTTCTCCCATCGGTATTTCCCGGTGCTTCCGTCCGCGATGACGTCATATTTTGAAATGAGGGCGGACAACTGCAACATTAACACAACAAAATGAAAAATTGCGACGGAGCGCCACTTTCGTAAGCCAGACCAAAGCGATTTAGCAATAGAGCACGTGACCCGACGATGACTCGGACTAGACTGGCGAAACCAGTTGCCGGAGTCATTTGACAGCTCAAGTGAGTAAGTGGCGAATAGCACACGTCATAGAAGACTCGGTGATCTTTTGGGTTTCTTGGGATGATTTGTAGTCTAGGATGCAAACTATAGTTTGTTTGAGGAGCTAGGTATTAAAGTTTTACAAGTAACACTCATGATACCGCGCTGTAAACCAAGGTCTTGAAATCGACTATACATTCAGGTAAACTACACCTACAAGTTCTATGTATTCCGGTTTATTTGCTATAGTTTAGTATAGTTTGTACTTGTGCTAACATTAAGATCATGTTTTACTACCCTATCAGTGCACCCTGTTCCATCCTTATCTATTGACTCATTGTTTGCATTCAATGCATAGGTATGCCTAAAAATGTTAGAAACGGATTGGGGACCAAAACTATACAATTAAAAGAGTTGTTAAATAGTTAGACTTAGAAACTATGGTTTTTAAAATTAAAAAAAACTTTTTATGGTAAATTAGATATAACATTAGATTATGGAACCCAACGATTCAAATTCTATAATAAATTTTGCTATCGAAATTTACTGTGTTTGATTTCCGGAAGACCCCAAATCTAGAAAGATCTTCTTCCTAAGTTTCAACTTCTGTTCACCGAGGTTAAGGATTCAAAACTCTATAGTGTGATTCAATAGGAATAATGGAGTGTTACTTGAGTATTTTAAAGAAATGTTGCTTATATTTTCGGTTTTCGAACACTTTCGAAGCCATTTTCAACGAGATTCTTTTTTAACACTTCATAATTATTCTTGTATAGAACTATACTAAATCTTTTGAAATCTTTTCCCAAAAAACCCCAAAATTTTGATGCATGTTCCTTATTTCATCCACTTACTTCAATGTACCATGCTTCTAAATACCAAAGTTCACAAAGTCCATGTAAACTCTAGTGTTTTCCGGATTCTCGTGCTCTCAGCCGACCTATCACGACTCATTTGTATCTACAGATACAATTTTCGGCTAAGCTATGCGAGGGTGTAGATTTTGCGACTATAAACAAAGAAATTCACATTGGAATCACAGAAAAAGCTCCAAAATCCGGTCGAATAAAACGCTCAAGACAGGATTTGGGTCAGGATTAGCCAGCTTCGGCGGTGGGTGTGAGTCAGTCCCCCCTGAATGGTGGGGAAGCTATTTTTGGAGCAGGAAAAAAAAAAAAGGAAAGGAAAAGGAAGGAAAAATAGAGAACCATGCTATAATCGCAATTTTAGTCCCGCCAACACAAAACGGAAATGCGTTTATTAGCAGATTAGTTTATGTCTCTTTTACACTACAGCTATTCTTAGAAATGATTGGCCTAATATAGACTAGTGCGTAGTAAAAGTTGTATAGCTGGAGAGTGGCACATAGGTCAAAAGCGATAACTGAAGACCACCAATATGGAGAAGTATAATTGAAAACCAAGAATCGATGCTTTATTTGATTCAGGATTCTGCTCACATCTATGGAGGGCACAGTAGATGATTGGGCACACTAGTTACTAGAATTGAGCATTTGGGCTTGTTTCACGTGCGCTAGGGATTAGGGCCCAGGCGCTCAGGCCTCGGCGATTCTGCAATGAAATTATTAAGAACCCCATGGAAAAGTATTGCAGGCAACGTCTCAGTTGAATTTTTTGAAGATTAAATAAAAATACGCTTTCAGGTAGCTAAATAACGCAGTCATTTGAATATAGTCCGCGGCAAAATCTCGTGTTTTTGGAAAAAGTAGACACCCCCATGTGGACCAAATCTGGAGAACTCGATGATTATCACAGGACGCAGTATCGGCAGCCTGTGGCGTTAGTATAGAAACGCCCGGGTGGGTGCCCAGGTAGTTTAAGCCTGCCAGGGCAACAATTCTCAACTGCTCGTGGAGCTAAAAATTGCCCGGGCACCCATCCGGGCGTTTCTATACTGCGGCCCCTGGGTTTACAGTAGATGCGTTTGAAGACTATGTTCCAGGTTAATTACAACCCAAATACTTATAGTTAGTTTGAACCAAATTTTGAACTAAGTTTTGCATCTCTTTCAGAACTTTGATGTTATTTTTTGCAATCCCAATTATTCTGCAACAGTTGACATAAATAGTTTCAGCATGCTATTTGAGCTCATCATCACCGAGTGGAGGCTTAATCTTCCTGAAACTGTAAATATTATTCCATTTCACTAAATTTCATCGGCATTTAAAGTTATTTTTAACACCGCTACGTAATTTCGGCGATCGCTGCAAAATATCAGTAGACTCCTGATTGCTCATTTATAAGGAAGATTATTTATACTTTATAATCTATGAGTCCCGAAACGATTACGTAGTCCTTTAAGAAGTTTGATATTTATAGAATCATAGCTTCAGCTAATAAAGTTATAATGAAGGGTAATTATGAGGTCTGAGTGAAATGGCAAGTCTCAATTAGCATCCTTTTATAGTGAGTCTATAATGTGAAGGAATATAGTCGGCGGCCAAAGTCCATGCATGGGGACTGAACCAATTCATTTATATTAGTGATTATAACTATTTGGCGCGTTTTAGGTTGAGCACTAAGACCTTTAATGTGAATATCGTTTGTCCGCCGAATATAGCTTATTGATCTTCGATCTGCCATTTTACCTTAAGATATCTGCCTAAACACAAATCCTCATCCAAGTTCGGTTCATTCCGGAGTCGGCTCGGCCTTCCGAAAAATGCCAGTTTCATTTCGAAAGGGAAGATGCGTTTTTTACATTGTCACAATAGTCCGCGCCGAGAGTATAGGATTTTTAACACCGAAACTGCAGGCAAATTGCATTGCACGCACGTACTTGCAAAGTACAATATAGATCGGAGAGTAGCCGACAGAATCTGGCGCGTAGCTCGGAAAAGGGGCTCATACGATCGTTGAATTCTTTCAACTCCATCATTACTGTTGACGCTGACTATACTGGGACTCGAAAAAGAAAACAGCTATTGTGAAGCCAAAGACAAATTCAGTTCAAACTAGTTATTTGTTGACGGTTCTGTTTCTGATAGTCTCTGGCAAGATTAGCAGCTACTCCGCTAAAGTAAGAATTTTGCGTTCACAGTTGCTGTTTCACATCTTTTCGATTGTGTAAATCGCGTAAATTAGTCTCGAATTAACCTGTACCCCAGTGATAACGTACTAATGTATGACCGATAGAGTATGGGATATGGCTGCGCAATGCAAAGTATAGTCGCGGCAAAGCTTTATGCACGGGTATACGGTACGAACTACAAATTTTATTGGAGCGCGGCAGAGTATTAGCGCGCGAAAACGCGGGCTAGTCAATTATGCAATGTACAACACCACATCTAACTCATTTCTCTTTATATTATTGAACATAACTATTTAGCTCGTTTCCAATTGAGCATTCAGACCTTTAGCTTGCATATCGTTTGTCCGCCGACTATATCTCATATTTTTCTTTAAACCCCTGATATATAAAATGTACCAATCTTCGCCTTCCACTCTTATTCTATTTTTTCATTACTTTGGTAGGAAGAATTTATAATAATTCACTAATTCCGCTATTTGACTTACTATTAATTCGATTTCTGTAGTTTTATATTATATTTATCGTAACTAATTAGAGTGTTTTCAATGAATAGTAGACGTTAATCTACAGTATGCTGGTATTACAAAAGGGATTATTGAAATCTGTAGTATTTAATAATGGTGTTCATGTAGTAATCTTTGGGCGGTCAGCCCCGAAATATGGTCTCAAGTCGAAGTTTCCAACTTTTTGGGATAATTCCAAAAACGAAATGTAAAATAACAAAAAAATTTGTGAGGAAATATTTTTTTCGTCGACCTAATCCAACAAGCCAGCTAAAATGCTACAATTATACCTTCAAATACCGCCGCATACCTACAGATACCACTAGAAACTGCAGGTATCCGGTAGATACCTGCAGCTTCCCAGCGGATACCTGCAATTACCGGCATGTGTTACAGGAATCCGCTGTTAAAATTGCCGGAATCCGGTCGACCACCAGAGTAGATTGTCGTGAAATTGATCGGTTCAATTTTTGCTACATTCTAAACCCTGTAAAATTTTGATGATTGGTCGTCTCACCTAAAACACAACGCCCTTACAGCACGTGTTACATTCTGCATCAGATTATTTTGACAGTATTTGCGGAAGATATTTCCTATTTACTTGTAATCATAACATATATTAAGCTAAATCGAGGATTTTATCGTATAAAAGGATTTTCATCTCCAAAACAACGTGTTAGCGCTAACATAACGATACAAAAGATATGCCGCAGTCTTTCCAAATGGTCCTTTACAGTTTGAATAGATAAGCCGTAAGTAAAAGGTTGCAAGAATAACTATAAATCTGTTATAGCCGACCGATGAATCGTTTGCAAGGGGTGTACGGTAGAATTTAGAAGGAGCGCGGAAATCGAAAGAAAATGTACAAGCAACCGGTATAATTGTGCGCTCGCCTTTTCAAAAATAGACCTTTAGCTGCAAGCTATTTTTCCGTCGACTAAAGAGGTCAACTTATTTATTGAAAATCCTAACAGATGTTGCACTAAACCGGGATTTTTGTAATTTCCAAAACATGGTGCTTATGGCAACGTAGCAATTCAAGAGTTATACCATAGACCTTATTAAATCCTCTGCATGCAAAGGATTTATATAATTTGTTTATATAATATATTTATCTTTACATAATATGTATTTAGAAAGATAGTTAATAAGATTTTAGTTCCTAAAGTATTTGTACACATAATCCTAAAGATTTTAGACTAAATCTAGGATTTTCGTTGCAAACAGCGTGTTTTGTAAGGAAAACAGGCGAAGTTAGTCGAAAGAACTGATTTTGTAATATTAAATATAAGTTAGTAAAGTTATGTTTAAAGTTTATTTCATATCACATTTATATATTGTCTGTTGCAAGACCTAGGTTCCAGCGGTGTATTCTGTAGACGTTGTATAGAAACGCCCGGGTGGGTGCCCGAACAGTTGTAAACCGTTGCCTGGGCAGGCCAAAAACTGCCCGAGCACCCACTCGGGCGTTTCTATTCTACGGCCACTGGGGAATCAGCGGTGTTATAAAACCAGTGGAATTCGTTCGATATTTCATGACATTGCGATTTTTAGAGAAAATTTTAAAATCATACGAACTTTATTATTATCTTACCAGCAGTTCTTGCTTGCGACGTGTAACAAATAACTTTTATGGACGTAACGCTTACAAAAACCAGTAGCCGCTTTTTAAATCAGAAAAGTATTACTAATTTTCATCTAAAAAACTAAAACTTTACTTTTAAATCATCAAAATATGACAATAAATGACAAGTTGCGTCGAAATGTGTCGCGGGATGATCTCTGCATGCATCATCAAACGTGTTGAAGGAAATCGCGCGTTGCCGAACGAAACAAGGAAACGAACAATGTTCAAAAATGGCGTTTTTGGGGTCACAGTAGGTTCAAAGATTTAATTTAAGATTAAAACATTTATAATTTGTAAGATAGGAGAGCTGAACTGTAAGCGTAAGCTTGTAGATCTAGGTAAAATGTTTTCCAGGGAGTTGCAGTCCTAAAATTAGCTGTTTGGTTTTATGGTTGAGAGACTTGACTCATTTTAAGTTACAGAAAAGTTTTGAAGTTGGTTTATTTATTTTACGAAACACGAGATCAGAGATATTTAGAGCGAAGAAGTGAGAATAGGGAACCATAGGAAGTGAAACTTTATAGCACAGCTCCCAGGGAGTGGAGGTGGCGAATCCGAACAAATTTGCCAGAATTATTTCTTTGGGGGGAATCGAACCATCGACCACTAGCTTATGAGGCAAAACAACTTCTCTCCCCCAGACCTTCGCGCCCCAAGTCTAAGCATGTTATTCTTTTTTTTCCTTCAGTAACCAGTCCCTATCCTTACCAACCATTCCTCACCAATAAAAATCACGCAACCCCACCAAAGCGCGCTCCAACGTCAAACCTTCACGGTGGTCCAGTTCCGTCTTGAAGTTATTTTGCCCCCGGGCGAACAAAGCATGCCAAAAAAGAAGGAACACTAATTCCTATCGTGATTGTTTCTGATAAATTTCCTTTTTGTTAGAAATAGTGCGTATTTCTAGTAGAGTTTCTAAAGAAGCCACGGTGTTCTGGTTGCTTATGTGTAATATAACGGTATTGTGTAGGTACATTGTTCGTTTAGCAAATTCATGTCTATACAGGTTCCTATGTAACATATCATACGGGCGTTCACTCGCAACGCATAAGCTTATTCCCAATTATGACATAAAACTAGCTAGCTATAGTCTATAACAAACCAGGGGCCTCAGAGCGCGGTGGTATAGATAGGCTTCCGCAATTGCGTATTTGTCTTTTTCTGAACATGATACATAATTAAACTAGTACAAGATATTTTTCTTACAACAAACAAAAAATTGCGCAATGAAAGGTTGCGCTTTACTAATTTGTACATTTTTCAATTTATTTTTATTTTTTGTTGCCTTTTAATGTTTAAACTTTGTGAGATGGTCTTTTTCTTATATGTATATTGGTCTTTTGGTTCTTCGAGTTAGTGACTTTCAATGTTACCCGTTATGATGTAAACCTATTTAGATACAAACATAATACTTTTTGATTATTTGTATTGTATCTATTCTTTTTATAAAGCTAGTGTTAGATTCTTGCCAGAATACTATCTATTCCTTTCGAATATCACACTATATCACTGGTAACAGTTTATCCAGTTTTTTCGCTGTTACTTGGGCAAAGTATTCTTTAGAGCGCATGGTGTCAAAGTTTACTTCCAATGTATGATCAGTTCTTTCAATTACTGCCTACAAGACCTAACTAGCTGCCGGGATAGTTTTCTTTAACACATTCTGTATATAGCTAGTTTGGTTTTGGGGTCTTAGCTCAGGCGGTAGAGCGTTACCCTCCCACCCAATAGTCCCGGGATCGATTCCCCGCACAGCCACAATACGAACGACGCATAAATGGCCGGAAACCAGATAAAGTATTTCGCTCTTCCAAAACTTCCCAGATCATTCTGAATCACTTCTTACGCTTTTATATTCTGTACACTTTTCTATAGCCGCGCCACTCTTTTCCAACACCGCTCCCTTCTAACTTTTCTTTTATCGTCACCGCTCGATAATCTTTGACACTCCATCTACCAATTAGACTCGCTGTCATTCAATAGTTTCTGATCTCAACCCCTAAATTGGCAACTTTAGTCTATTTAGTATTTCCGTGTGTGTATTTATATCTTTTTCCGATGATTTATAGTAAGAAAGTTTATTTCTGTAAGCTTATTTGTATGATTCCATTATAAAAAATACTGTAATAAGCATAATGTAAGCTTCTGTTTTACGCAAATCCCCTATTTCGTTATCCCCCCCCATGAATATTCATCATCGCCCCTCCATCTGTTCTTGGGTACGGTGTCAGCTTATCAATGATTGCGTACAGGCTAAAATTAGCTGCTCCTGCGTCTATTTTCGGAGTGACGAGCAGCTTCCGGCGGTGAAAATAAACGCCGGAGACTGCAATTTGCGTACCAAATTGCGTATTTCGGGGAATACCGTAGCCGTTTTTGCTGAGAGCAAGGTCAGGGCGATGACAATAGTGCCTTAGGTGGTCCAAAAATAGTCTTTGGAGTTTATTTTAGGATTGTTGTTGGAAATTTCGAGCGTTAATTTTTGCCTAAAATATTTCTAAACAGTTTTATGAAAGTTCGTGCAAAATATCTATCAAACTAGCAAAACGTAATAGTTAGATGATAAAAAGTGCGTAACGAGACCAAGGACAAATTGTTCCGTGAAAATTTCACGTCTATTGACAGGTGCATTTTGCAGAGGCTGCAGCTATTCCGAGAACGTTTAAGAGTGGTTGTAATTGTAATAAATTATTATGAAACATGGGATAATTAAGCAGCTGGTTTCCCAATCCTTCTGCAGTTACGGAGAGTCGAACCCATGGTCTCAGATCCACGCGGATTCAGAGACCGCTGCTCTAACCACTAGGTTATAGCATCCGCATATGAACAGGAGTTATATTGTGATTCAAGAGGAACAAAGGAGTGTTAATTGCGTATTTTAAGGAAGATTTGCGTATATTTTCGGGTTTCGAATGCTTTCAGAGCCATTTCAACGAGATTCTTTTTTGACACTCCATTATTTCTCTGGAATACCATGCTAGTAGAACAGTTTCCGGTTTCTAAATATGAATCTTTTCATAGTTCACCCGAAATATAGGTTTTGGTTACCTTCGGAAGCTATGGGATTTGAAGGAGACGCCGTATTTTTACTCCAGTTTGAGCTGGTAGCAAGATCGTTTCATCAAAGAACAGGCCGGCCCGATTTCCGGTACTCTTAGCCTCTATTTGGGTTTTCTTCTTTCATGGATCACTTTTTTTCCTCTTGTATTAGAATTCCATCCCCACTCAGACTTCCCCGTAACACAAAAACCTGCCGATTTGGAAAAACAAACCCATAAAATCTAGAAAATCAACGAAAAATGATGTGTTCACCACGTTTTCGCATAATTCCTCCAGAACAATGCTTGTTTTCGTTCATTTCTGGTTTTTTCATCTTATTAGGCTTCCGGGTCCGCGCCGCGTGTGTTCTACAGAACGTTCTAAAACGTGATTTAAATGAAAATTACCTTATAAACTAGATTTTCAAAGAATAATTCTCGTCATTTTCGAATTAGTTTTATAGTTTGGGTACGGGAAAAGTGCTGTAATAAGTTGTGGAATTGCATTAGGGCGCAAAGTTGCGAATGGGGCGCGCTGTTACTTTGGACTAATTCAAAACACCGCTGTGCGTAGCACTCGTGCAAAATCATCTAGAACTTTATTAGTTTTTAGTTTTATTATTATTAAATACATTTAAATACATCATGTAAACGAATTTTGAACCCCCACTTTATAACGTTCTTATTATTATTATTATTGAATAAGGTTAAATAAGTTAAAACAAAATAGAATTCCGATCCCCCACGCAAACGTTTGCAAAAAGTCATCTGTTGGGTTACTGTAGGCATTCTTTGTCCCCCTATAGGTCCCGCGGGGATAATTCCGCCCACCAAAATGGTCCCGAGGGGACGGAATTAGACCTTTGAACAGAAGAATAACAAAAGAACACTGTTACTATTTAAAATAAACAATATGAGTTTGTCCCCCACGCTTAGTAGGATAGGTTTGGAGAAGGTGATTTATGGCTGGAAAGTACAGATCCTAAACAGATTCGGAGGTATACGGTAGTTGATGTTTTTTGAAACATTTGTGATCTATGCCACAGGACTAGGCTTCCTACGCAGAATAGTGGAGCACTTATTGTTAGGCGTTTGACAAAAACGTTGGGAATTCAGTGGGTTAAGAGGCTTTTGGTTCAAAAGTACATTCATATTATTTCAACACCGCTTCTCTAAAGAATACTGCGATAAAAGAATGAGGAAAATCCTCAAATATACGAAAGCAGTGGCATTCAATCAAGATAAACAACCATAACATCATTTCTATAGTCCGTTTCAAAACCTAGACTACATTGCGCCAGCCTCATAAAATGCGCGGTGTTGCAAAATTTGCCTTAAAATTGGTTGGAAAATGCCTCTCTTTTCGGGCGAGAGAAATTTTGAAGGCACAATTTACAACACCGCGCATTGTATGAGTCCGGCGTAACGTAGTCTAGGCTTATAAACAGACTACGCAGAAACACCGTAAACTCGCCCCTATAACCAAAGAATCCACAAGTAGAAAAATAAAACCCGATTCTGAAAAGTTACATCTTTCACATTCGAAATGAAGACTCCAAAGCAACTTCAGCCGCCTATTTCGGCACCCGGACCTTTCTGAAAATTGGCTTCAGATTAATCATAACACTGTGTACTTGCAATTGTTTTACCACCAACAAATTGCTGTAAAAACTTGTTTTTTCTGCAAAACTCGCTAGTAAATTACTTGTATTACTCGGATTGTTAAACTTTTGCCTTTGTTGCCTGGTGTTAACTTTTAATTGAATACAAATGAATAGGAGGTGCAAAACAATCTTGTTCGAATTACTCACTTCACTCTAATGGTAGTCTTTAAACTTTCGCAGATTTTGGGTAAACAAGTTTTTTGTGAATTCTTTTGAAGGGAAAGGAGTTCTAGTTATTTAGTTAGTTGATGTTGCCAATTTCGTTGCAAGACCTGTTGGGGTGAAGTTATGGGAAACAGTTACTTTCACTTGAATAGGGCACATTATTGCAGTAGAGTCAAGTTAATTTATTGAACCAGGCAGTTTGGGGTGCAAGAACTTTCCATAAGGTTCAACATCAGTTTCTTGAAATATATCTTGGTATGAGAAAGCTATTTGGTTTAACGCAGTTTTATGCCGAACAGGCCCATTTTTTTTCAATCTTTTCAAATTTGTGAAAACCCGTGGCTAGGTGACGCTGCAATGGAAAGCTCTTGTTTTGGTTACATTTTTATATGAATCAACTAACTCAGCAAGCCAGTTTCCTCCGAAATCTTGGAAAAGCTCTTATATATATTTTTTATGGCCCGTCTTTTTAGGAATTTTCGAGAGGGATGGAAATTAAGCAGACCCCGGCTGGACCGCGAATCTGAAAAATAAACCCTCCAGCCTTTACAACCTTTTTCCTTAGTAACACGGCCCCTCTCAAAATCTCTACCCCCAAATTATTTATCCATAATATTTCGTAGTCGCCCTGTGAGTTAATGGCATTTCCCCTGCTTATCCAAGGTTAACCCCCATGATTGGCGACAATCTTATCTGCTTTTATTAATGTTACAACAAAATAAGCAAAACAAAAGTGTAGAATGTAGAGAAAGATGTACTCCAGATTATGGAATTTGGATTTTGTCTCTTATAGTCGACGGATGAATCGTTTGCAGAGGTGTACTGTAGAATTTCGAAAGAGCGCGGAAATAGAAAGAAAATGTACAAGCAACCGATAGAATTGTGCGCTCGCCTTATAATAAATAGACCTTTAAACTATATGCGATTTATCCGTAGACTATACAAATATGGGTTATTGAGTTAAGATTTGAAAGTATTGAAAGCTAAGCTCTACTTCTCAATATAATAATTGATATTTCATCTGAAGCTGGAAACTATGAAATACGGACCGTATCCGACCTTTATAATTTCCGCGCTCTATTCCAAACAACCAGCGCCCCAATCTAACTCTAACTACAGTAACCCCATCCAGGACTCAAACTACAAAAACTCCAATCGTGTTGCATTATATTTTGAACTAGTTTCTGCTGCTCGTGATTCAATTACACCGAAAACCTCAAAACGTTTAAAGTCCAACTAATTCGGTTAGAGTTGCCATTTCCATTTACAAATTCGGATTAGTTGGATGACAATGTAACTTTAAAGGCCTGCTAAATGGCGCTAGATTCCAGATCATGACATTCGCGTCGCTGCAGGACCCAAACAAATCAACCACTAATCCGTGGCTCACGAGTTTGTGCGTAAACTTTACAAAAACTACGTAAAAACTGGCGTCTTCCCGGAACCTGACATCAAAAATGAGCATTTTGAAAGGGTGTTGAACGTGTGTAAAAGTACGTAATAATACTAATTAGTAAAGTATTATATTAATTAGTTAAAAGAACCATAGTTATAGTATGGGAGCGTAAATATTCAAAACAATAGCATTGACGTAGTCAACGGCATGCTGCAGACGTAATTCGGTATTGGGAAAGTTCCAATGTGGACTTTTTCTTCCAATTTGCTACGCTTCAAGGGTATTTCAATAAGATTTTAAAGAAAACAGAAGGAAATTGTAGACGTAGCGACTATTTTGAAAGTTTGCGGAAGTACAACGTTTTGGAAAAGTTTTGCGTCAAAGTTATTGCTTTCTATATAGATTGTCTGCAGGAATACGGTATTTAAGCAGCTCGGAGCTTGCATCCGGAGTCCAAGTTTTAGGAACTTTTAGTTTTCGAAGGTACGCTGAGAAGCTTGAAGTTGGAGTTTTGGCTTTGGCGGGTCTGGGGGAGCTGGCTTTGCATGGAATGCATTATAAGAAGGTACCATAGTTTTATTAGCGATTGAAAATCAGTTGTGTTATTTATATTGTCAATCGGTCACCCTATTTACCGAGACCATAATCGGCAACATTTTCAACTTTTGGTTTCTTGCGCAACCTGTCATGGAACTGGTGAAACTGCCATCAAAACATTTCGCCTTTTCGTTATTTTCAGCGTTTTTGCATTCGAAATTCACGGAATTCGTGAATCATACGCATGTGACAACACAGTCAACACATCGCAATCCCCAGCTACAGTAACCCGTGACAGATCGGGTCCATTCAGTAGGGACCAGTCCCAATAACTGGATTACTGTACCTATTCTTGGTTGACTAGGTGGTGGAACCCCGTCCACCATCACCGCTGCTGCTACTGCTGTCAAAGGGACACAGGTTGCTGACCTTGAGGTACCCGACTAGGCCACGCCCATTAGCATTCTTTATTTACCATTTGTAATAATACTATGTGTAAAATGGTAGCTTCCTTTCTTTTCGGTGATATGTCTCTGCGTTCTCATCTCGAAGAAGTCTCTAAAGGTCTCTCGCCTTTCTTTCGCGCTAAGACCACGTTTGCGCCCCTTTCAATAAAGATACTGCGTCGCCGGCTTTATCTACCCTCCAGTCCCTAGGTATCCCCTAGGGTTACGGTACCTTTCGCGCTAGGACCCGATCTGCAGCAGCAGCAGTACTGGCTGCAGCAACCGCGCCCCAATCTCATCTCGACTTGGCCTATCGCCAATCCTAAAGATTACTATTGATTCGACGCTTATTTTGTGAACTTCAATCTGATATTTGTGAACCTTTTAGTGTACCAAAGTTAGAATTGGTGACGACATCACGGCGGTGACCGCTTGCGGCGGATAATTTGCCGCTCCACGGCCGGAACAGTTCTTTACCAAACTTCCACATACTAGACTGCCTTTGATGTCTGTAGTTTGAGTTGCTTTGTGATGATGCGGCGTGTTAAAAATGACGTGCCGCAGTGTCTTTAAATATGTTCCTGCTTCTGTATTTCGATTATTCACTACCTGGTTCTTCAGTTATTTGACAAGTAGTTGTAATCACTCTTCATTTCCATTTAATATTATGTATTATGTTATATTTTATATTAGATTTATATTAGAGTTATATGTTTATTGTTTTTATCCTATTAAGAACCTTATCGTAGTTTGTTTTTCATTCTTGAATATTTGTCTTCTTATATGGATTCTGGAATTTTTGCGGAGAAACTCAATTTCGAAAGAATCCTGGTTTCCTAGTAGCCTCAGTCAAAATTTTTTTATCATAAAACAGGAGCTACATACGTTGACTTCTTTTAAAATTGTCTTTTTCTTTCAAAATTGATGCAAATCAATATCATTCCGAATCACTTAGAGTCCCAAAATTGTCGTATAGGATCATAATGGGGAGGGGCATGATTGGTGCCGGACGTGTGGCACTATAACCGGTGCTTAGTATGCTGGTCCCGGCCTCCCACTCTGCTCTAGTCCATCATAACTCTTCTTATTCATTTAAAGGATCTCTAAACTCCGTAGATCTTCCACTTTCGTGTTCTCCTCTCGTCACTTTCATTAGACCTACATTAATTTTTAATTTTGATGATCCAAAATAAGTCGTCTCATGATTAATTCATTATTTACTGCTTCTGCTGTTCTAAAGGTCGCACTCGTCTGCTCCCAAATGTACTATACTGACAGGTCCCGTAACGGGTGGGTTACTGTAGCTACGGTCTGTGCGAAGCTATGGTTTGAGCTTCAACGTAGTTTTCTCAACCAAATACGTTGTTTGTATTCGAGGTCTGACCACGTTAGTATAGGAATTCAAAATGTGAACCCGAAATCTGGTATTGACATTATTTTGAACCAAGTGCAGTTTTTACGTCGTAAGTGGCAGCGCGTTACTCTATATCTTCAAACTGCTTACGTAATATATACCGTATAAAACTGTATTTCACGATTTTATTAACAAAATAAAACTTTATTAACAAAATTAATATTTCTATAACCCCAAAGTTTAATTTTAGAAAACGTACTAAAACTGCGTGCCTAATCGGAAAGTACAAAAAGTCTTTACAAGCTAGGCCGTACATTAGAAATATTACACCATATAGGGTGGGGATGGGCACCCTAAAAATAGTTTTTAAAGGATTGATAGAGCGATTATCAGAGTTATTTTCGGACTTAGGTGCTGTTTTTGCGTCCAGATTACCTTCGAAACACAATTTTGTATTAGCGAAGGGGCCCAGCACGAGTTTGGTTACCATCTAAAGCTTTAAAATATAGGCTCTCTAATAAAAGGTTTTGTCAATACCGTCTAGAATCTAGAATCTTGGACTTGGCTAAAACTTCATGGCACGTCAAAAACATGATTTTGCGCAAAATTCCAGCATTTTACTTGCAGTTTATTTGTTTTGGTTAAATTTTAGCCAAAACTGAACTGAAATCGCTCTCAACTATACGCTGTGAACGACGCTCGCAGAATAGTGGCGCCACCCTGCGGTTAACCCGTAAATAGAACTATAAAAATAAGGGTGCATTTAACTGTTTTTGCAGAAAACGTGTGATCAGAGCTCAATATTAACTGGTTTTGATCGTACGGGCGCTTTAAGTTAAAGTTGGGTGGATAACCAATTTTCCTTGAGGTATGCTCTAATGTGGAGCAAATCATGCTCCAGCGTCAAAATCTGCTCCAATAATTCGGAACCCCAGTGGCAGTAGCATAGAAATGCCGAGGGGCACCCACCCGGGCGTTTCTATGCTACGGGCACAGGATCTAACCATCATTCTGGCTTCAACCACTCTCAGGAGAATCCTTGAAACCTAGTAATGTTAAAGAAAGCGATCCTGCTAGGGTTTTAACTTTATTTGAAAAAAAAAATGTTCTACTAGTTTCTTTATTTTCCATACTATAAAATTATCCTAAAGCTTTTATTCTTGATTTATCTGTACGTCAGTAGACTTCGAACTTTTCGTATAATTAACCGTTAACATAGCAATTTAGCTTTGCCGAAGGTATATTTATCCTTTTCTTTGAAAGTTCTTTCAAAAATGAAATCACGTGTAACAAGTGCATATATACTTAGTCATTTCGATAGTATTTCCACTAAATTACGCAGTTGGATAGTTACAGCCAAAAATGGAAGCTTTTTCGCTGAAAAAATGAGAGAAATTCCAGAATTCCGGTTTTTTGTCTCATTTTAGAGTGGTTTCTTCCAGCACATACTCTATAGTTTCGTAAACACATGATCTGTTTGGTGAAGTTCGATAGATCAACCCAGAGTACTACTATAGTCCATAACAAAAAAGAGTGCAGTGAGCGGTGTTGTTTAAGGTTTCAAAAATCGGTCCATATGTACCAAAAATAAACTTCAATTATATGGTTCGATGCGCAAGTTTTTCTTTGTGGTAAGAAAAATATGATTGTCCTAGTTTTATTTTGTATCATGTCCAGAAAAAGACAAATACCCAATTGCGGAAGCCTATGTATACATCAGACTGTTTCCAGCGTAGATTCACTTACAAAACTGTAGTCTGGGTGGAGAGCAGGGAGCGTTGATAACTGAATTTTTATAGGATAGGTTACCTGGTAAAGGCAGGCCCGTTTATCAGATTTTTGGCCAAGGCCCTGGCCGGCCCTAGTTTATTTCCCTCTTTTAGTGGATATTGTTCAAAAAAGTTAGTTTTCAGTACCCTTTTTCGGCATTCCCTATAAAGAGTACAATAACCTTTACCTATTGATGTTTTTAAATGCTATTTATCAGAATATTCACCCAAATCAGTCGATTCTTCTCATACAAATTGTCCTTGGGTGGGCCGACTTTTTGATATTGCGGCCCCGGCCCGGGGAAATTCCCACTTGCAACAAAAAATTTGATCTTCGTTTTTTTGAATCCTAAAGGAATCCTGAAAGCTACTGTAGCTCTATATAATTTTATTTCTACTTTTCAAATCTTGTACTCTTTTAAAAACTCCCACGCTTCACCATGAATCTTCCAGTTACTCTGTAGTCTTCAACTCTTCAACTTCAAGGGTTCATTAGCCACTTTTCAATACTTTAAAACCTTTGAATTCCGAAACTGCTGATTGAAAAGAAAACATATAAAATATAGATTAATTAAACTCTGCGGAAGTTATGATTTCGCGGAAATCTTCGGTTAATTCAGTGCAAACTCATTAGAAGCAATACACTTTGTAAAAAGCCATTATGTTTTGTTTCTTGCATAAATCTCTAGCTAATTCACTTCATTATGTTTATATTCAATAAAAGCCCACTTCAAAACATTTAAAGTTGAGGGTGTATTGAAATCCTAGAGGGTTTCTGAAGTGATGAATCAGCTAACCTTCAGGTATAGTCTATACCCAAAGGAATGCAATGAAAGCGGTCTAAAGCTGTGTGTGTTAGGAAAACATATAGTCGGATTCAAAACGAATAACGGAGTGTAGAAAATAATTTTGAAGCCAAAACTGCTTGTACGCAATTGCGTTTGGCTTGTAAATAATTTTCAACACTCTATTATTCGTTTTGAATGCGACTATAGCGCATTGCCCTTGAAAACAGCGGATTTATATAATAATGAGTGGATATAGTGGAATCGGAACCATTCTTTCAAAAGTATATTCTTTTTATTTAACACCTCAATAGAGGATATTGCGATAGAAGCCTAGCACACACAACAGACTATATATAGTCCGTTTCAAAACCTAGACTACATTGCGCCGGCCTTATACGATGCGCGGTGTTAAAAATGTTGCCTTCAAATTCGCTGAAAAATGCCTTCCCTCTCTTCAGGCGAGAACTTTCGAAGACCAAATTAACACTACCGCGCATCCGATGAAGCCGGTGCAATGTAGTCTAGGTTTTGAAACAGACTATACTCTAATGTTTCTTTCACATTCCGTGTATTTCCCAATATCTGCTCTGAATCGAACTACAATCTACTTTTTGATGTTTTATAATATTATATGTTATTATGTATTTGTTTAATATCATCTCTAGGCGCAGCTTTCCCTTAGTCAATCTGAAAAGCCACCCTCGCACCTTCAGGCCCCGCCCCCTTTCTCTCTCCGGACTCCGCCCCTCCCTCGGAGGCGAAGGGGGCGGTGCCTATTTTGTGTGCCCCCACTATATAAAGGGAAACCGAAATCCACAGAGTTTGCTCAGTTGGACCCAAGACTGGAGCCGTTCGGCGGGTTACGGTAGCTTTCCGGAACAGGCTAGCAGTCCTTTAAAGGACCATTTCTAATAGCGGCACCGTCCTTTAATGGCCTATTTTACTTTTTGTTTTCAAATCATCATCTTTATAGTTTACTCTATAATAATTTGTCACTAACACGTTATGTTGCTCTATTTTAATGTGAAAAAACCCGTTGTTGGGTTAATTTTGGCAAATTTGATAAACTTTCAGTGTAGTTACTGTGTATTTCTATCTTTTTTAAGGGAATAGTGTAAAATCATTAATTTTTCTAGTTGTACGAGTGATATTTCGAAATTACCATGGGTTCGGTACGGTTTCACTATATATGCATCATCACTTCCCTTGAGATTTAAGATGCTTCTTATGGGTTTCGAAGTTCTCGTTAATCTTCCAGTTTTGACTGTATGTCAAATACTTAATTTAGTACATTGCATGTTTACTAGTTTGAGTTTTTCCGATAAGGTCGAGTGATTCCAGATTACAACGAAAAATAAGATGTTTCCTAATCTCTATTTTGATATATTATCATTTTATGTTTGAATTCCTCACTTTTCGCGCCGTTTCTACTCTAGTTACAGTAACCCAGTCCTTTACAGTCATGTCCGCAGACCCATCAGTGCAGCCTGTGGCCAGCGAGCCCTGTCAACGTGGACCAATGATAAATACGCAGGCGGATCTGCCCATAATGAGATATTTATATCCCACAGAGGCGGTGTTCCTATTCATATTTCTCTCTTACGCCTTCAGAAGGATAAGAAATCAGAACTCGAGAATGGTGGTGAGTTATCTTAACTGGAAACAACACCGGAAATGGGCAGCAAAGCTGGAAGGGGTCTTTTCTGTGCAATACACTTATGTTGAAAAGGATACAAATTTAGTGTATGATGAATCTAGCAAAGGTGTTTGGCACGAAAAACGTGTTAACATTCTTGCAAGGCGTTAACTTGGTGCATTTCACTTTGGTATAGTTCAAAATTAGGCAGTTTCAAGGTTTTTTTGAAGTGTTCAAATGATATTTGAATGTTTTAAAAGTGACAGTACTGAGTTTTGGAGTTTGAAAACGTCTTTTTTGATAAAAGTAACTAAAATCCCAAATTTTAGTCTTACAATTCGTTTCTCTTACTGGCAGCAGTGGATTTCTGCCTAGTTATCACAATGATTCCCGGCTCCATGTCAGTCTACGCACCATTCTACACTAACGAAGGATTTAGGTAGGATCCTAATTACAGTAACCCAATTCTAACCGGGACCACCATTTAGGCGGTTTGTGCATCACACTAAGATCTCTGTTAACGCGCTGTCGAATGTATTCTCCGCTATTGAAGTCTATCTTACTGTAGCGATTGTGATCGAATGGTATCTTCGTGTCAAGAACTCGTCCTACCAACGGGTAAGCAGGCCTTTGAATATCACGGGGCTATAACAATACTATTTGAATCTTTTGGTTGCTTTACTGATAAAATTTTGTATTTTCAAACTTAAACTTTATTGAAATCTTGCTATTTTTACTCAAAATCGTCTTTAAACCTAAAAATCACCAAGCCCCCGTAGCCGTAGTATAGAAACGCCCGGGTGGGTGCCCGGTCAGTTCTTGCCTGCCCGAGCAGTTTAGAATTGTTGCCCGGGCAGGCTGAAAACTACCCAGGCACTCACCCGCACGTTTCTATGCTACGGCCCCCGCTTCCAACCCCTGTTTTGCTTGCACCCGCGAGCTTCTAAATACTAAAGTTGCACTTCAAATCCCCCTGCAAGCACCGCGGGGCTTCATCCGACCTTTACAATTCATCCTAATGTAATTTAGTTTAATTCAATTTAATAGAATAAGATTGAAAACCAACCATTCATCGCCAAATTTAGCCATATATTGAGTAGGATTATCTGTTGCACAGAAGCACTAGCTAAACGTGTTGAAAATGCCGATTGTCAAAAATTAATTGGATAAGCTCAAAAAAAATCTTGGGGAAGCAGAAAAATCACGCTAAGACCAGCGGTTCATTCAGCAAATTGAACAATTCTATAATCAAATTAGTGTGTGCAACAACTGGCTTAGTGGAAGTACAAAAAGGGTGTCATTGGGATACGGTAACGCGAACTTTTCTGCGGTTTTTTTCCAGTTGGGACCCGTCACTTTTACTGGGTTACTGTATCCGCGGGTAATAGGTTTATGGTACCCGGCCCAGACCTTGATCGGATTTGATATCGTAACTTCAGAGTGCTTGGCACCTGAAAAACGTCAGCCGACTTGGGGTCTAGTAAAAGACAACCAAGTTTGCGTCAACATCAAGTATCTAAGCGCCAACGACTTCCTTGGCGCATAGTACAGTTCTCATTTGATATTTTCAGTTTTTCGTTGTGGGACGCCGTTACTACCTGCTCTTGGCAGGAATCGTCTTCACCACATTGGTCTTCACCTCGTACCATTTCGTCCTGTATGATCTGAGAACCGGCTACCGATGCAACGGAGAGAAGCTCGTGTCCAAGTTGATGGTAGGTATTTAAAATATATTTAAATATACTTTACAAACTTTAATACTTTTGTTAATAGAACGCCTTTTAACATATGTATATGGTGTTTTCGACATGAGCAAAAGTTTCAAATCCTGATTTTCCCGCTCAAACGAGCTACAGTAGTTCCACTTCATGTTTCCTGAATCAGGGACGAGAAAGTAGGGGGTGGCAGGGGAAACCCGGTCATTACCTTTTTGTTTGGATTGGAAAACGTGGGAAATTTTCTGTTTTTCCAATTCCTCAAAAATCCAGCGTTCCCACAGGCACTTTCAAATTGGATTTTGATTCGAAATTTTTTTTGTTGGAAATTTGTAACTTTTCAATTTCTAAGAACAACATTGTATAAGGTTTCTATAAATTCGAAGATGAGTTCAACAGTCAAATATCCGGGAACTTTTTCCATGTAGCAGGCTATAAAAGGAATAATAAAACTTATAAGATTATTATTTTTAATAAATATTATATTTTTAGTTGTCTTCTAACATGTCTCCATCGACCGTCTATTTTCTGAATATCTGCCAGGCTCTGTTCGTAATCGTTCTACCATGCATTACCGTAGCCGTCTTCAACTACCGAATGATCCCTTCTAACCTGGATGGAAAACTCCCACTTCAAGCAGATGAAGCTCAGGAGCTATTCCGGAGCACTGACTGTCTTCTCATCCAGAACGAAAGAATCAGATGCCTCACTCATACTATCACCGCAGTTTTTGTCATTTCTCATGTAAGTTACTCTTCGCTGAAGTTAGGGAAGAAGGGGGTGCGGTGGTAAAAATGAATTTGTACGCAGCGCAATTTTGGGGGCAGCAACCTAAAATTTTCTAGTCAAAGTGTATCAAAGCACCTGAAACCAAACTATTTAAATCTTTCCCAGCACTTGTAAGACACCTAGTGTTCTCTACTAACTGTGTAGGTGGTCCCGACTGGAAATCCCCTGCCGCCTACAGTAACCCGAACAAGGGGGACGCTCGTGGGTGGTCTAATTGTTTTTCACATCTTCTATTAAAAAGTTAAACAAAAACAATGTGACTTTTGTTCGGCGGAAATCACGGCTGGTTTGATTCAAATAGACCACGTTTTCATTTAAGATTTCAAATATTTTAAAAGGCGCCACCCGGTAAACAACAAACAGTAGTCAAACATCTAGATTGGGGCCGGCGCGGGTGTACAAAAATAGCCGCCGAGCGCACTTTGTAACAAGTCAATCAAATTTGCTGCTGCGCCGCGCTGCACCAAAACAATAACAAAATGTGACTACTGTGGTCAGTTGAAAAAGTTATTCGGGTTTTTTGAAAGTTGTAGTTTATGGCATGGGGGTCTGAGAGATCAAATGAGCTTGGGTCCCGAAGCGGAGTTACAGTAACCCGGAACTGTTGAGCAGAACAACAGTCCTTTAAAATGTATCCAAACCTTTAAATACAGAAAAATCTCTATTTTAAAACTTTTTACTAATTCATTTTCTTTCAGGTGGTCTCGTTCGTGCCCTTCCTATACGACATTTTCCCATCACTCTATGGATCTCAACTATTCCCCGTTATCATAACCGTCGTGAACTCTTCACTGATGCTGGGTAAACTGAGTACTCTTGTCCTGGTCTTCAAGAACTCGCAACTCCTAACAAGAATGGGCTACTGTTAAGCTATCGAAGCTACAGTCCCTTCCAACCAGCCGTCTACACCTAAAAGACGCAAGCTCCTAAGCTGACCCCTGTTTCGTGCAGCCTTGTTGACGCAATTCGCTTGCAAACATATTGTTTCCACCCGCTAAGCTTGTTTTTATCCTATTTTTACTATATATTTTTATTAATAATCCGGTCGTGCAAGATGGAAGCCGGAAGTAGAGTCCTAGTGAATATATACATATTTATGTGTGATGTAATCAATCTGTGATGCTTTCCACCCTAATTTGATTATACTTAATCCTAAATATTCTTTACAAATTACTATTTTTATTACCATTATTTTAAATGCTTCATATATTTTGTGTAAACTTGTAAAACACAAGTTACGCTATACTTTTCTACACAAGTGTCATTTTTCGCTTTCGAGCCAAGTTTTGGCGTCTGGGCCCATTTTTAACACCGTTTCTAGTGTTTATTGTCTGGTTTTGTGTGTTTTTACGCGGTTTCACATCTCATTTCTCGATTCTTTCCTATATTTACTGGGTTTTCTGTCAGAATGATCTCGTTCTATCCTATACTAAGCCATAAATTCCTTATTACCCCCCTTTGAAAACAGAGTTGATCTCACCAAAGTCCATATAAATGTCGTTTTTTATTAGCTGAAGAGTGTCTATAAATATGTGATATTTTTTGTCTCTCCAATTAGTGTGAGCAGCGATTTTTTAATACCGCCAGGTGCAGCGACGACGGCGCTGGCGGTTGCATACGTAGCCAAGTACCTAATTTAGAATGCAGCTGTAGGCTGGAAATGTTAAATGTTAAATATTGTTCGGCGGTGGAGTTAAATGTATAATTGATTAGGGGGGACGTTTGGTAGGGAATGCGGAGTTAGTTAGGAATTGTAAGATGGTTGATGGGAGAGTTGTTAATATATAAAAAATGAAGAGCTATAGTCTATAACAGACAAAAGACTGCAGAGCGCGGTGGTATACGCGGTGGTATTTTACCACAGAACCACCGATTTTACAAACCTTACTACACAACATCGCGCACTACAGTCTTCTTTTTGTTATGGACTATACTCGTTCTCTCAAGCCTGCTTTGTGGCGAGGAAAAACTAAAAAAGTCTCAACAGGATTCACTCTTTGGCTCAAGAAATGATATACAGATATTTGACTCAGTAGATGAAGTGATTGTGCTACTCCAGAGATTGTTAGTACTCCGCAAAGATACTTCCAACGTTGTTCTACCTTAGGTTTTAGGATCAGATAACGAGTAATCCATGAGTAAAAACGAAGTACATCATCATTGAGCTAACGGAGACAAACTCTTCTTCAAGGATTGGTATTTCCTATGAACCTAGCTAGATACGGCTATGTCTAACATTCAGACTTCTTGTGCTCGAAACTTGTGATAAATAAGGTGTTGGTTTGCCAAGTCTTGAGAAGGGAGTGAAGCCCATAGCGTTGGTCCTCGCGGATTCAGATACCACTGATCTGAGCACTAGGCGCACAGCACTTCAATCGTCCTTAAATCCATATTTGTTGTGCTAAACTTTCGCTGTGCTGACCTACGAAAGGATTTTATTTTTGTTATTGAAAACTAGCTTTCGGAAACGGCGCAACATTTTCACACCGCTTTGAGTACATCCATTGAACATTTAACTTTACAGGAGGCGATCATAAGGTTCGCCTGCAAAGTTAATTTAAATTCTGTTTAATCTATATTTTGCTAGAAAATAGCCCCTAACAGGTGGATTTCTTTGACGTCGAGCTAATAATAGAATAAGAAGCTGTTTATAGGGAATAGACGATTTGTTTGTGTCATGAAGGTGTTCTCTACATTTCAAAGAGGAGATGGATACATTTTAGCAGAGTGGATAAGATTGGGATTCTGGGGCAAACGGTCGAGCGTTCGAACCCCTAAGGGGATGGGGTTTTTGCAAAATTGCTTTATCATTAGCTGTGACTTATATAGCGCGAATGAACAACTATTTTTTAGAACATTACTGCGTAGAAATACTTTTTCATGTTTTTGAAAGCTGACCTTTCGATATCTCCTGGCTCCGAAAGTATATTTATATTGTTTATTCATTTTTTACGAAACACGAGATCACAGATATTTGGAGGATGAAGCGAGACGAAGGGACCATAGGAAGCCAGGACTCCATTGCACAGCACCTGGGGAGCGGAGACGGTGGATCAGAAATTTGCAAGAATTATTTCTTCGGGGCGGATTCGAACCATCGACCTCGAGATTATGAGGCGAAGCTTCTATCCGTTCACTCCAGTCCAAACTCTGCACCAGACACACGGAACCAAAATATTTCTGGGTCAATCCTGGCGATTTTACAAAACTCAAAAACAAAAACGGATCTCTAAAAGTGGTACGTGCTTTTCTAAGGAATGCCACTTTCTCTAAAATATTAAAATTTCGGCTTAGGAAATAGTTTCCCGGGAAGACGGGGGGATTTCGAATTTACATGGTGGGCGACGAACGTCAACTGGAGAATAAGTTATACAATAAGTCGTTAGTCGGTTTATAGATAACCATTAATAACTCTTTAGTCTGTGGTTTAGTTAATAATACGACTATTGTCTTTATAGTTTATTGGGTGTAGCGGAATACTTTACATGAGAATATAGAGAAGTTACCAAGAGGGACTTGAGCGCAGATGCTCACAGGCGTGTGGCCGCTAGGCCAGCATGGGACTAGACTGCCTTGCATAGCGCTGGCGCGCTACACAAGGCAGCTGGAGGTTAGAGATAGGGAAGAGAGAAAGGAATGCAATAGAGAGATAAGTATAAGGTAAACCTTATACTACACCGGCCCTCTTTTGCTGTAGTGCTTTCTTAGTGTAGTGTAGTGCTAGTCTTTCAACGCCAATATTTCCATAATTTCCAAATAAAAAAAAAATTAAAAAATCTGAAGCATTATTGATGGGTTTCGAAAATGAGGGCCGGCCCTCGTTTCATATAAGTACGGCACTCACTTTTGCCAGCCCTAATGGCCTCAAATGAAGGTAAAATGAACAGATAAAAGGAGAAATCATTCAGAAACAAACTTTTTTAGATTTTTAATATCTTAATAGGATAAATAAACTAAGCTGAACATGAATATGGTGTTCAATTTTCATTAGTTGAATGTTTTGGTGTAAATAAACGGTTTTCCTTTTTTTTGACCCCAAAACCCTTGAATAAAAAGAAATGATAAAGAGACAAAAGTATCCCCAAAATGAAGGAATTATGCTAATCTAAAAAAACCATCATATAGAACTCTCAGCTTCATTTTCTTTGTTTTACAGAAAAAGAATTGTCTTTTTTGAAGAATTGAAGAGAAGACGGGCTGGGCCGACTTTTTTACCTCCGGGCCGTCCCCTATTCTTATGCATTACAAAAATATTAACAAAAATACAAATTTTATTAATAAAAATGTTGAGAATAAAGACAAAAAGTGTTTTCCACTACTTGGGTGGTCGAACTGTACAAGAACATAACATTAGATGTATTAGTTGAAACATAGCAATTTTTTCAATTTTGGGTATTGATTTTCTTGGAAAAAAATATTGACTGTAGCTGGAAAGTAGGGCCGAAGCGGGCCGGCCCCGACATGCCCGGCCCTGCCCTGGTACAGTCAATACGCTAGAATTTTGCCGGTGCCAAACTTATAATCCTGGCTCTAAGCCTTGTTTTGGGTATTCATAAGCCTGTGAATTGCTCCAGATTCCGAATCCGGTTGGAAATCGCTCGATGGCTAGAAGTTAATCTCTCCAGATGGATCCTTTCAGTCTCCAACAGACGTTATTTCTAATATTTTAGAAGCTACGGGGAGTCGGTGGTCGTTTCTCATTTCGCGGTGGTGCTCACTCTTCTGTAGGAAGTATGGTAAATAATCAGTGAACAAGAACTCCGGCGGAACATATTTAAAATAATAAAAGTATTATTAAATATATGTAAACGGTCATTATGCGATTAACTAGTTTTTTTCATTGAATTCGGTCTATTTACTCT
>JAQGAV010000519.1:0-31588 GCA_034691345.1 Phasmarhabditis papillosa
AGCAAGTTTGCAATCTGCTGATATCGCGCGCGTAGAATGCCAGCAGGCGCAGTGTTAAAAATTACGAAATAAGCAGCATACACGGCGGTATTACTTTTGAATCTGGCTATATAAGTATAGTTTGTATTAAGAGATATCCTTACAGTATCCTGGAGACGGCGCTTTCAGATTAAAATGAATTTACTTCTAAACAAAAAGTTTCCATTCACTTCAATATGTAACCGCTTCTGCAGAGGATACTGCGATGTAAACCTAGCGTTTGATAAGACTTCTATAGTCGGATTCAAGATGAATAATGAATGGAGTGTTACTTGCGTATTTTAAGGAAATTTTGCGTATATTTTCGGTTTCCCAATACTTGCAGAGCCATTTTAAGCGAGAATATTTTTTAACACTCAATTATTACTCTCGAATCAGACTATATTTTTTGTTGAGAAGAATCTATATTTGAGTACTTATCGAATTCCGTATCATTCTAGAACGAAAGTGTTTAAAAACATAATTAAAATAAAGAACCTTATCTTTTAAACTTCTCACAATATTCGGTTCTAGGCTATCCCGATTACCTCGGTTCTGGGTGATTCGGAGTCGACCACAAATGCAGTTGAAACTACCACAGCTCTAGTAGAATCTACTACTACAAAGAAGAAAGGACCAATCACAGCTGATGAATTAGGTTAGTAGTATATTCACATTCCGCAAATATTCTCAGTTAAAAAGTATTCCATTTTCTGATAAACTTGAAGATATATTTAATATTCTACTTATTATTGTTTAACGTCTCGTAAAGACTAAGCTTCATATAGTCGGCGGAGTAATCGCTTGCATGGGGTTACGGTACAAACTACAAACTTATTAGAGTTTAAAGTAAAGTAATTTATTTCTGTAATGGCATATATCACACAATAACTGTAGATGTCTTCGGCGCAGGGTTTCGGCCATTCATTCTGGAATAATCTGAGCAGAGACAATAGACGTATAGGAGTTTATTAAAGCACTTAAAGCAAATCTATTAGACCTTTAGCTGCAAGCGATTATTCCGCCGACTATAACTCAAAGTATTCGAAATTGTCCGAAACGTTGAAAAAACTATGAACCGTTTCACATGATCTTTAAGATAATGTTTTTAATAAATATACTTAACTCATTATAATTTAAAACACTTTCTATATTATATATTTATTCAGGAGTTCCCCGTTGTCAGTCTAATTATCAATGTGTTAATAACGGTGTATGTGATAAGGATGCTGATGGTATTGGAAGGTGTTTATGCAGAAGAAGCTGTAATGCTAGTAAGTTAGCCAAATAATATCAGTTTCGGATTGTAGTACCAGAAAACTCGCTTTTGAAGCTTCCGGGGAGCTCCCTACCCTTCCATAACCCTTACAGGAAAGGCAAAGGTGCCCAAAATGAACCGGCGGAGAACGATTTTGCCTTCCCCGGGGAAGGCTAGGGAGCACCCCGAATGTTCGTGGGAACGGGCACAGATTCGGGGACTTTCAGAATTCAGAACTGGGAGTTTTTGTAATCGCCTTCGAAATAAATTTGGTTAGACGCCTTGCTTTACGCCAGTTCTGATTTCTGGTAGCACCAACCAAGCTTACGTTTCACGAGAATATCCTGAAAACTATATCGAACTTCTATGACCGACGTTGGTCAATCCATTATAAAATAAATACCTAGTGCCAATTGAGATTTTAAAACTATAATCTAAATGTTGTAACTGTTTATTTCCAGGAATACCCATGCACTGTCGTACCAGTCGGTTTTTCTCTAAAGATGCCCTTCCGTGCGGTCAAATGGAAACAGAATACAGCAAGAAGTACCAGATTAATCAGCCTAGTTGTCATAAGGTAGGGATTCAAGTATTCTATTTGAAGCTCTATATTTTTAGTAAAATTCGATATCTCAGTGATATTCTGTGTTTTTACATTTAGCTTGCTTTATCTGTAAATGTGGGCTAATCTATCAATTTGCCACAGTGTCCCCAAGCTGAAACATCTTCTGCTAGAATTTTGAAACAACATATAGTGCTTATTTCCCTGTATCGCTCGCATCACACTAATAGTAGGTTTCTTCGAGGCAGGGCTTCGGCTTTTCATTCCGGAACCTTCTGAGCAGATACGACTCCTTTCTAACATTCAGTCTTCGAGGGCACCAAACATGGTATAAATAAGCTGCTGGTTTTCCAAGCCTTCTGCCGCTACGGGGAGTCGAACCCACAGCCTCAGATCCTCACGGATTCAGAGACCGCTGCTCTAACCACTGGGCAAAAGCACCCGCTATATAATGACACAAGAATTTCTTAATAGTTTATACAGTATCCTTATCTTTCTATGAGATAAAAAGTAGCAAAACTGTTATTCCTTACAGTTATCTTTATCCCCCCAAACACTTTGCAAAATAATTTCGCTGAAAACTTTATATATCCTAAATCTAAATCGAAGGGATTTGATGACTCAAAGTAATGGTTATTTTGGATATCGGGTTACTGTAGATATGTTCTTGAACTGAAAAACCAGTCTATTGCGAGATATAAGTTTGTCAATAACTGCAACACTAAAGGGAATAAAACGCTCAAATTTATTATACTTTTTTACAATTCCGATTCAAACTGGGCCGGCCCACGGTCGTGGAACATCTTAGACACGTTTTCACAAAAGCCAGTCCACGGCCGGCCCGGGCCGAAAAATTCCTGCTCCGCAAACGGGCCATTCCAGACTTGTAACAATAAACTGATTGACAATTAGAAAGGTGTTTGGATATGATTTGTTGGTTATTCTTTTTTGACAGTATCTAGCCCCAGGAAAAACAAGGGGGTGTCTTAAAAACAAAGAGTAACAAATTTCAACGGATCCGATCGGGTCATTTTTTTTTTTGCGTAGTCTGGATAAATTCGCAATCCCGGGCCTGGTAGCGACCTTTGCGCCGGTGCTTTCTTTACTATATCTGTTACGTCATTACGCATCTCGTTGGATTATACGCGCTGCATTCTGTTGTCAGTGCACTTCCGGTCTGTCTATATCCGATAGTCATTTATCACCTAATTGCAAAAGCCACAACAGTTCCTAACGTTCACCACAACTATTCGAATTCTATGATACATGTAGTTTCAAAATTAAAAGGGATCAAATGGTCGAATTTAAAAGTAAAGAAGACGTGCTAGAAAATTAAAAGACCCATTTGCAGCGCCTTCCATTCAAATCAAATAAAATCAAAATTTATTATAGAATCGTGAGATTCAATACATTCAAAGTTTTTAAATGCACAACTTTCCCATAAAATAACGCAGACGATACTGCATCTTATACAATAATACAATACAATACAATAATTTATTCCAATAATCGCAATATCACATGAGATTTTTATATGCGTTGGGTGATCATTTTCTTATATTCGCTCGGTTCACTTCTTGCAATTGTGGCCCAGGTTACACCAATTCTAATATTAATTATATTATAATTATAATTATATTAATTCTTATAATTGAATACAATTAAGTTATTCAAATAGCTGCAGTAAATAGTTCATGACCGAAAATTCCACTTGAATCTGAAACCCTAGTCTAGAGTAACCAGTTTCAAAACAAATTAAGTGCTAAACTTTCTTTGAAATCTTCAGTAGGTGATAATGGATAATTAGTATTCAATTATCAATAATTAAAGATGATCAGAAAAATTTCCAGGGACATTGAAATTAGACACTAATCTATTGATACTTGTTTGTTTAGAATCGTTGCGTCTGTCCACCGATGTTCGACAATGTCAGTGTTGCCAAATTCCCAATAAAGACACTTCTACCAGTTAAATGCGATAAGCGTAAGTCTATCTGATTCTTTTACTCATAAGCCTTAAAATAACATGAATGTCAACTACTGCACACTAGATATGGGCTTCTCGGTAAGCTGAGACAGTCCATACCGTTCGGCCAAACACGGCTCGGGCTGGCACCGGTGGGCACCTTTAGGGCCAAAAATGGGCTAAGCACCGGCACGTTTACGAACCAGCCGAGCCACCAATTTCAAACGCGCAGTTTTGGGATTTGAAAACGAATGCTCTGAATAAATATCAAATCTAACTAATTTTTGGTGAAAAGAAGAGTAACATAGAACCAAACATATCTATTTTACAGGAGAACTACAAGTAGTCGGTGTAGCCTATCCATCTGACTCTGTTTATAAATCCACAGATGTTAGACTCTATTGTTGTATTAATATTGATCCTACTAATCATATTGATGCCAATGGAGTCACCTTTGTTCAGAATGAAACTGTCACAAGGGAACCAACTAAGCATCCTTTTAGAGAGGTAAGCTATTATATTATGGAATTAAGAATATTATTCTTGTTATTGTTTATAGAAATTTAATTGGATAGTTTTCAACGTTGATATAGTCTGCGGACCTATCACTTCAGCTAAAGGTCTGATAAATTTGAATTAGAGCAAAGATTTGCTCTAATTCCTCTAATAAACTCTAATAAATTTGCAGTTAATACCGTAACCCTTTGCAAGAGATTAGTCCACCGATCTTATTTGGTGAAATATTTTGCATCACCGTAACAGAAACGAAACGTTACATAGTTTTTAAGCGTTAGGTTTTCTGCGCAGCGGGGTTCATCGATGTTGTATAAACACGAAAAGAAAATTGGTGGATTGGAAGTCTTTCTGAAAATGTTTATTAATTTATATTTAACACCGGTTCTCAACAGATACTGCGTAAAAAACATAGCTCTTGCCACAAACTATAAGATGAACAGAACGTTTACATCCAGCAAATCCGGATAAATCTTAATTTCCAGACCTTAACCGAATACGAGCAGTTGGTGACGCCTTCTTGTTGGGAGCTGGAGATTCCGAATGTACAGTTATCTGACTCCGGTTCCTATATGTGTGTTGTAACACCTGCATCAGGCTTTCAGATGGTCAACTATACTATTGAATTTCATGTTAAAGGTTTGTCTAGAACTGTTTGCTATTTATTCCGTATATCAATGCATATCACATAACGAATGTTATTGTTAATCTTTCCATCTTTGGGGCAGCTAGAAGTCGGTTTTGCGAGAATCTGAAGAGAACATTCAATCATACATACCACGGTTGCTCAATCCGGCTGGGCACGGGGGAGGGATCCAACCCACAACCTTTCCTCCTTACGGATTCATAGACCGGCGCGCTACCAGCTGAGCTACTACGCCCACAGGCTGTTTGGAACTTTTGTAATGTAATATGTTGACTAAAAGTTAGACTTAAGTTCATGGTGTTTTAGGGAATTTTATTAAATTAGTGTTTTACAAAATTCTAAAGATTGTTATTGTTTGGAAAGTTAACCAGAATACCAAAACTCCTTCGAAATATTTGAACTATTTTGAAATCATTTAGAAAAAGAGCCTGAGCGAAGGCACTTTTCCTGGTTCAAAAGACAGAAAAAGTTATGTAAGTAGCATGCAAGAGTATTGTGTTGTGAACCCCCTATGCAATAGAATATGCATGTGCCTTAAGTTATATCCTCTAATTTATTAAAACTATATTTATATTTCTAAATAAGTTTTGAAACTAAGTTACCTAACTATCTTACAGCTCCAAGAATGCTCCAGAACCTTGTGATTACTACAAATGAGACCGCAGCCAATGTAACTTGGGATGTGCAGGAGGGACCCCAGCTGAAGATTGATCTAAAGTCAGTTTGTAAAAATTTTAAACCCTGGAAATAACTTATATAAATTCTTTTTATCTGGCTTGGCCCGAAGTCATAAGATATTGTTTTTGCCTAAGCTCGTTTGGGCCCGAAACCCAATCTTGAGTGAAACGGGCCCAAACTCCACAAATCCACTATAAGCTAAAACACTCAAATGCAGGATTCATGCAGTGCAATAGAATATTTTTAAATTATAGTTGTATTAGTTTTATTCTTATAATTTCAGACTCATTCGCCGAAGCGACTACAACGGTAAAGAAGTCTGGTCGCAAGAACACGCTAAACCGCCCCTTACGATAAGTGAGTATCACCTATTTGTAGATTAGAATGTTTTATTTTACAAATTTGTTTATATTATTATTAGTTTACATTCTTTTTATCACTATTTAGCCGGACTTCGCGCCGCTACCAACTATGCCCTAAACTTCAAGGTGAAAGATGCCCAGATGGAACCTTTCGAAATGAATGAACAGTTGATTACGAAAGAAGCTAGTAGGTTTTGTTGTTTTGTCACGAGTTTTGTTATTTATTACAAATATTGTGCTAGTTTGTTTACTATAACATTCAGTGTACATTGTTTTGACCGGTTACTTTTGATCGAGTTGATTTTTAGTTTTATAGAATGAGAAAAACGAATAGTGAAAATGAACTATCAACAATATGATAATATGGTTATGAGATGTTAAAGTTTGCCATATTTCGGGCCCTAAACTTTAGAAAAAAGGTCCTGACAAGATTAAAAATGTAATATTATTATGAGTTGCCTATCAAACTTTGAAAAGAATAGGTGTTACAAAATGATTTTTAAAATTTTAGAACAAGATCTCTTTACTTTTGAATTGGACTATAATAATATTTTATAATATTACAGAACCCAACGCACCCCGTCTCATCGATGTCCGAGTTGGTTATAACTCCGCACTTGCTTCCTCAAGTGCTTCGTTAAACTGTGAAGTTGATTGGAAATCTCCGGCCCTAACAAATGGTCGAATCATCAAGTATTATGTTAGGGTCCGTGGTGAATTACGGCATCATAAACCGGATGGGACCCTAATGGCGGATGATTATCCACCGGCTACTGATAAGAAGTGTGCGAACTACGATGAACAGGAACTCGGAACCAATGGAATCAATCCGATTGATTTCAGTAATGATCTTCTGTTTTGCAAGTATGGACCATTGAAGGTGAGCTTATTTCGAGGTTAAAAACATGATACAGTGTTGTTAAATAGTAAGGGCCGTGTCTTTTGCGTATTTTTATTAAAAAGTTGCGTATTTCACAGATTTTGAAGGGACGCTTGTTGTGAAAGGTCTTTAAACTAGTTTGCGTGATTTATTTGCCTTTGAATTCGACTATAATCTGAGTAATATACTTAACATTCATGTCAATAATGCCTAAGGAACATAGGACGCTTAAAATCATTGTAATCATCTGGATTCTGGGGCTTTTTAGGTTTCAGAATTCACTAAATGTTAAAAACTTATACAATTGTTTATTCCAGCCTAATCGAAACTATACTGTGACCATTTGGGCTGAGAACTCTGCTGGTCGTTCCATACCTATTACTTCGGGGAAGAATTGTGTTACTCATTATGCCCAACCAGAGCAGGTAAGAATATTTACTTTTACGCTTCATACCCGACAAAAAAGTTTGAAATGTTGATTTATACTTCAATTATCGGAAATAGTAAGGTACTTGTTTTTCTTACGCAAGGAGCAGAAATACGAAACCGCAAATCATATGGCCCAAAAGTTCAGAAAAGTGATTTAATTATTAATTTAACGTAATGTTTTGGCTCTTAAAAACTGTATAAGTATATTTCTATTAATTATATTGCTTCAGGTCGAGAAGCCGCAAACCTCCACCGGTGCCAACCATTCTTCATTTAACTTAGCTTTTAAGAGCAAACCCGATGATACAAATGGACCCATTAGGTAAGTTTATATTGACAATCAATTAATGTTAGTACTATGTCTCTGGGGGTGGGAAAGGGATGATCCGGGCCCACTCTTGAAAACTCGGCCCATGCCCGGGTCGGCCCGGCTCGAGCAATTCTCATTCCTTCTATGTCTTCTTGTAAAATTAAGAGTTTTCCACTTTTAGTTGCTACTACACTGCGGTTATTCCTCTACCTAGTAACGTATCACTTGACTCACTCCCAGCACCTTCTGAGATAGTTGTGGATACGTTCAGCAAGGTTAGCATAATTTAAATAAGCTTATTAGTTAAATACATTATGAAAAACCTCTGTCCACCATTACTCATTCTTCATTGCCGAAGTTCTCATAAAGCTTAAAGTGGATCGAAAACTATATATAGTAAAACCTTATTAGAGCTATAGTCTATTGCAAAACCTAGACTACATTGTGCCCGCATTACTTGTTGCAAGATTTCGCCTTCAAAAAAGGTTCTGAATTGCCAGTTTTCCATTTTTTGAAAGCAAAATTTTGCAAGACCTCGCATCGAGTGATGCCGGCGAGATGCAGTCTGAGTTTTGAAACAGACCACAAATCTTATAATTTAACATATAAAACTAGATCTATAATATTATAATGATATGATTTAGTCAACTACTTTATAGGCATTTATCAACAATATGCAACCCTACTCTGAACGGAAGATCTACTTTGCTTATATTGCCGAAAGCTACACGGAACTACCGGAAACAACTATTATTGGTGACGGAATTATATCACCAAACATGAAGCCCTGTAATGTTTTGTAAGTTATTCAGAACATAATTATAAGTATTAAACTTATTTATTTTTTAAATATTATAAATAAATGTTGTTTTAGATATCTAAGCCGTCATCGCTCCGAAGATGCAGCGTTGAGGTCCTCGATGAAGTACACTGGCTTCTTAATAGTGAGGTGAGGTAGTATCGGAAATGTACAATAGGTTTTTATAACTGGTTTTTGCGTAAAAATTTAAATGGGGTAGCTCAGTGGGTAGCGCGCCGGCCTAAGAATCCGTGAGGAGGAAAGGTTATGGGTTTGATCCCTCCCCGGTCCCAAACCGGATTGAGCAACCGTGGGATGTATGCTTGAATGTTCTCTTATGATTCCCGTAAGTCGACTTCTAGCTACCCCAAAGATAGAAAGAGGTTTTAATCTTTATCATATGATATACATTGACACAAGGAATAAAAAGTTTAAACTGGTTTTCAAGCTATTTTATAAATTTTACTTCAAATTAATAAAATCTGAAGACTTTCAATGTACTGAACCCATATAAAGTCAAATTTTTGTGGCATCGGTGCAGTAGTTACCTCCAAAATAATTTGCTGTGAAGGCATAGTAATTTCTTTTTAAAGAAACTACAAAATAAACTCATTAAGCATTTTCAGAGTTGACAAAGAAAAAGAAGACTCGGCTGCTTCGGTGCCTTCACAGGGAACTAGAAGACGCCCTGTTGGTTCGAGAACTATGCGAGATTACAAGAAGGAAGCTGTTGAAGAACTGTCAAGCAGGTGAATATATAAATAATATTATTAACCTTTTTAGCATTATTTATAGATATTATAATAATGGTTAAGGTTTTAACATAATACATATTTACCAAACATAGTAAAAATAATACATGAAAGTTTTTTAACTCAATAAGTTAACTGCAAAAACAAAATAGTGAATAACATTAGTGCACAAGTTTTAATCTTTATTATTAATTAAATAATATATAAATTCCTTTTCTAGAATGATCGACAACTATGGCGGTCGTCGTTCACATCGTCAACTTCAACTAAGTGGCCCCTTATATGGATACAGTGGCTATTTTAAACCAGTATATCTACAAGAAGAGAGTGGTTAGTTGTTTATAATTATAATTATACTTAATAATAATAATATTAGTATTATTAATAATATATTAATCTTTTTAAGAGAGAAGTGCTATTACTACTGTTCTGAACGTTCTAATACCCATAGTTTTGTTCGCTATTATTGGGCTTGTTGCGGCTGCCGCGATATTGCATAGGTTAGTGGGAAAAGTATTATTTTGAAAATTTTGTAATTCGGTTAAAAGATATAAAATAGGTGATTGAAAGAGTATTTAAAAATACTTTCTACTCAGTAGGCGTTTGTTTTTAAAGAACACCATCAACAGATTGTAATCCCTTAAATATATATATATATATATAGTCTATCTCAAGACCTAGGTTTCCAGCGCGGTATCGCGAGTGGGGTGCACTGTTTAAAAAAAATGAATGTAAAATCGGTCGACGTGGTGAGTTTTCTCCAAAAGTACATTCATTTTTTATAACACCGCGCCCCGCTCGTGATACCGCGCTGGAAGCATAGGTCTTGAAATAGACTACTATACCGATTCTCCCTAGTACATAGCGCTGAAATGATGGAGCTTAAAACAGACTATGCAACTGTATAGGTCAAATACTTGGAGAAAACAGGTTATTTTGTTGGCCACTCGGTTAATACGATTTAAAATTACCTTCAAACATTGAGATGCAAAATATTTTTTTCAAAATATCTTTGTGAAAGTGAAGACCCTGCAAAATATATTGGCTTCTTTAAAAAACAAAGATATAACAAAACCATCATTTTCATGAAATCATTCATTCAAAGTTTTTGGAATCATCAATTTGCTAGAGAAATAAGCCAGTAAGCAAACAAAATTGACAACGTAAGAAATATGAGCAGCCGCGGTGTTATTGTCTAAGTTGCGGTGTCAAAATAGCAAGTTAAATAATGACAGAGGGCAAAGTCGGCGGCTCAGATAATTGAAATTTAAAAATTAGTGACAGTGCAGTGACGGGAAAACAACACGCCACGTAGAAATATATCTGATTTCATGACGCCTACAAAGTTAAAGAGAAGAATGAAATCATAGTGAAAGAACAAACAATATGGAAAATGTAAAGTTTATATACTTTTGATTAGAAAGACAGTACATTCAACTTGTTGAATGTTCTGAGAACTAAACTATTTTAGACTGCGAAAGCAGGGATAAGAATTCCTCAGACCTGGCCAAGTTCTGGATAGTACGGTCCATTTGCCCACAGATGTGGTTGTTATCCGGCCGGCCCGGCCTGGGTTTCAAATATCAGGCCGGGCCGGCCCGGTAACCAGCTCTGACCATCCCTGCGCGAACGTAATATAGCCAAGTTAAAACTGGACTTCTACCATGATTTCATTGAAGTGAAATGAAAAGAAAGTTGATCTAACTCTTCGTTCCTCGATGTTCCTGAAGAACACTACGATCAAGAAAGTGAACTATTAACAAAAATGATACAAATGATCTAGCGTTCGAACAATAACTATTCAATTCTCTAATATTCTATTCGTCCCAAAGTTAAAACTCCTCTCTTTCACGAAATCAGAAGCACCTAACTTCAGAATCAGACTAGTTAACCCGGGTTTAGGCTTTAGTCAACGTCTAATGTTTTGGTACAGCATTGGTGTGCGATTCCTTAGAAGCTATTGGAGCTTATAATCTTAGAATCTTATAAGCTGGAAACAAATAATGAGAAGCCACTGTTTAGTGGTGTTCCATAAGGAAAAACACGACGGCATCAACTCGAACAACTAATATTTGCATCTTATATTACTATTCCAGCTTCCTAGGGCAAGAACAAGGCAATATTGTTAAAAATTAAAGGGAGATTGGAGGACTATTTTGAACTTGTCGTTAGTTTCAGATTGTATAATAGGTTTTTCATGTATATTAGCTAAGTTTCCCTTTTAGTATGAAATAGCTTTTTTAGAAATAAGGTAATGATCATATGGTTGGGCGCTTGACCACAGAGATAGACCATGATTGATCTTTAGCCGTATGTATATACGTTTATTCCGGGACCAATTTATCCCCTCATTTTCAATCCACAAAAGCCCTGGTTTAGACTTAACTTTTTATACTTTATAGATATGTAAATAACACCTTTTGTGTCTTTTACATTAGAATAAAACAGCAAAATATAAATAAAATACCAAACTCACCATTTTAAGGGTTGGAAAATTTGAGGGGATAAACCGTTTATCATAAACGTCTCTGCATATAGGCTAGGGTGAGATTCGGAATGGTAAACCGATAAAATTTTACGGTAAATTTTCCGGTATACCGGGTTTACCTTACGCTAATTTACCACGGGAAAAAAAGGCCCGCCCATTTCCATGGTGTCTGGTTTCCTTTAGTAACTTTCGCATCCGTACAATAAAAGTCGCTTTCCGTTTTTGGGGTTTTGATGCTTTTCTATATGTGCGTTCGCGGTCAGATAATTAAATAACAGATGTGCACACCGGCGCCGCAAAGTTCCCAAAATAACATTTAGTATTGAAACCTTTTTATAATAGCAAATACATATATTGTTAGATATTGTTAGAGAAAATATTGTTAGATTCAAAACAACTTTTAGAATTTCGGAGATCATTTAAGAAGTTTGATCGTAAGCTGTGTAATAGACTCGAAAACTGGGAATATATTGGGAAAAGTAAAATGAGACCGAACTAAGGTTGGGCAGCTCGGCCCTAAAAACGATCCCCAGCCCGAAATTTGAGCTTGAGCTCGTCCCGAAGCCCGAAATTGTAAGTATACTATTTTTACATCGTACATATCACGCTTTATGAATAATTATAAAGTTTTATGAAAGTCTTTCTTTATTAATAAGACGTATCACGTGATAAGGTCAGTTGGGGGCCCAGTCATATATGTGCTAGTTATATATAGTATCATTGTATTTAATATTAATACAGATTTCTAAAATAGGACTAGACTCTTTAGGAAAACTACCGGATGATACATGTACGAGAAAACCAGCATCTTATAATGAAGTCTCAAAATACCATCACACCGATAATCGCTAGTACCGCAAAATTTCCAAAAGTTAAGCTTTTCAAAAGTTACAGATCTTTTCAAGCAGTTCAATATACTTTAATGATTGGTTAATAATTGTTTGCAAATTACTTTGTCAACTTAATAAATAGTTACGAACAAAGGTGAACGTAAATAAAATCAATCGTCAAATGTAAAATAAAAGAAATTGTCACACGTTGTTCTCTTACTAATTAACATAGAAAAGAGACTTGTGAAGTGGCGAAAACAAAAAATAAAAAGATGTTTGGAATAATGAATTGTTAAGTTGGAGAGCGTAGTTAGCATTAGGGACGTGAATTGGCCAGCCCGGGCAGAATAACCAGGGCTCTAAGGGTTAAAATTATCATCTTAATTTTTTTTTTAAATCATCATCTAGGAAGCATTACTAATCGATATATCTAGGTAGTACTGATTTCTAGATGTTATTTTTTGCTATAGACTATCTTTTCTTTCGTTGATTACCATAAAGTTCAGGCAAATCTATAGTTTGATTGCATTTTTCCCCACATATTGGGCCCGGCCCGGCTTGGGCTCGGGCTTGCCCGTCAAGTTCCCTGGTTAGCATTGTGTTTCGATGGTGATCGCTAATGGCTATTTTGAATGTCACTAAACAAATGCAATGTTACTAAGATTGTTATGTTCTTATATATTATTCTAGTGAATTTGCGAGAATCTGAGGTTGTGGGTTCAACTTCTCGTAGATGCAGAATGCTTGGAAAATTAGCAGCTTACTTACCTTAAGTTCAACACACCTAGAGACTGAATGTTAGAAAGGAGCCGTCTATGCTCAGAAGATTCCGGAATGAATGGCCGAAACTCTGGCCTCTCGAAAGAGTCTACTATTATTGTGATACGAGTGATTCAGTAGAATAAAAAATAAGGAAGACTAGAGTAAAAAGCTCGTTTTGTATAAAATGTTATTGTACTCTTCAAAATGAAATCATGCCTAATAGAGGGTTATCAGACAGATTTCAATCGGAAAAGACAGTTCTTCTCATAAAGTTATCGAAGACTCATAAAAACTTTGAAGCCACCAATAGTCAGCGCTAAAAGCAACGATGAAGTGTAAATAATTCAACTCTCGTCTGAGCCCCTTTTGCGAGCACCACGCCAGCATCTGGCGGCTACTCTCCTTCAATATTGTACTTGCAAGTACTTGCGTGCAATTTAACTGCATGTGCGCTCTTAAAAATCCTATAAATACGCAAGGACTCTCCATTATTACTCTAGGCCTTGACTATACAATCAAAATAGTCGGTAACACGCATGAACAAACAACTATAGTTACAGAACTATGTTTTTTGTGAAGAAAACTGTGAGGAAGCCAAACTAACAGGCAAACTAGTCTTTTTACATGGATATAATGGAAAACAATTCTGTAAATTTGTAAACAATTTAAACAACAAATTAATCAGATTTTTGTAAATAGTTTACGTCTGAATTTCTTCAGGCTTACCATTAGCCCTCTTTGCTCAGAAGGTTTTGGAATGAATCATGAAACCATGCGCCGAAAAAATTAACTATTATTGTGGGATTACAGGAAATAAAAGACAAAAGTACTTGCATCGATAATACAGTCTAACACTAAGTATGATACTCTTAGATTTTGCTTTAAAAGTTCTGGGCGTTTTTATAAATAGTACTAAAGACAAGTTTCCCCGAAGACTGAGTGTTAAAAAGGAGCCGCCTCTGCTCTGAAGATTCTGGAATGAATGGCCGAAACCCCAGCGCCAAAAAAATCAACAGTTATTACGTAATATGTGCGATTACAGAAATAAATTACTTTTTTTAAAATAATAACAATTTGCACCAGCAGCATAGCGGAGATTATTTTCACTAACTTGGTAGATTTTTCATCACCGAGAATCTTCTATGGAATTAAACTCGAAATAACCTTACTCTCAAAATAGTCTGCTTAAATATTTCCACGAAAACCTCAAACTTCGGAAGTTCATCGTCTAGAGATCTTAGCCAAGTAGAAGACTCATAATGTTGTCGAAGTTGTCTGCTGCATAAATTATCGAGAGGAAAGTTATTATTTTTAATTAATGCTAATTCGAATAAGGAAAAAAACATTGCCGTATTAAAAGTAAAGAATGTTTAGTTTGTAGATTTATGGGTCTTCTCAAGTATTCAGGCACTTGTAAGAAAGTGCTTGTGTACTTACCTCAAGGGTGCAAATTTAAGAATCTAAGTCATTCGACTTCGAAATGTTAGCATTAGAGCGCGGCAGTACATATTTCACGCTTTTCTCCTTTGCAATCCAGGATGAAATACTTTTGGACATATGTTAGCCCTCCAATAAATAGTATCCTAACATTAAGCCTGAATCAGATGGCAGAGAATTCTGAAAAATGTTCCACGCATGATTTAGCTGGTGTTCAACAGTGCCGAAATATATCAAAAACAATTAACAATGTCTACACAACAAAGCTGCAAAACTTGCAATCAAAATAAATTCCGGTTTGTTTTCTAAATTATAGACTTCTTTTCCAGGAACAAGGCTAAGATTGATGATTTAAACGTTTGCAAGCATAATTGGAAACCAATTCAGCCGTGCTATTCGAATGAATTTCTGGTCGCCTAGAAATCCCAGTCAAAAACCATATTTTGATGGTTTAAAATCTCAAAATCTGGCTCAATTTATTGTCACATTTTCCTCAAATTCGCAGGAAAATACCACGGACACCGGCAAAATATGTTTTATTCAGCACTACTTTGCATATAACATTTTGATTTCTGAGTTCTGAGGGTACGTTCAAACAAAACCTTTAACTTCCTATATGTTTTGAAGTATTTTAGGCGATTTTGGGACCAGATCTTTTGAAAGGTCTAAATTTAATTTAGGTTGTATTCAGATTCAATCCAAAATAAGAATGCTTTCAATATCTAGCAACTGAAGAAAAATTCTTCATCTCTGAGTGTACCGACAGGTTCTTTGAATAGGAACCATGTTGGTTCAATATCGGGTTATCAAGATATTTCGAAAAAGTATAAGTTTGTTTGGAAGAAACTTTTACAGTAACATATTGTGTTCTATATAAACGATTAGCAGTTTGAAAACATTTCGACATAGTCAGTTAAAAAGAGCCTACCAAAGGCCTTACGGCATCTTTTTTGGAATACCCGGTTCAAAAGAGCCAAGTTGATCGAGTGAGCTTCTTCTGCGGATCCATTTTCATCTTGAAATTGTTAGCAAAAACTTCTATTTTTCAGTCTGGGTGGTGGAGTTTCCAGTGTTTCTTAAGTTTTGAAGTAACCGCGAAAACACTAAGTTTTGCAAAAAAGAGTAAGGAAAGGGTCGTTATTGGTGATTACTGGAATTGTGGGGAAAAACAAGGGCCAAGCGTTGCTCTTAACCCCCGGTCCGTAGAGTTCGGCGTTTGCACCCTCAGGCTTCGGAGCCAAACGGGCGTTGGGTAAAAGGGTCAGTCGGGTTTCGGGCTGGGTTTAAGCTCGAAAAACAGGCTGGGGCTCGGTTTTGGGTGCATAGCGCCCTAAAGAGCAGTGGCGTTATGTAAAAATGATAGAAAATGGAAGGATTGGAACCATTTATTCAGAAATAAGTTCTTTTTTTGTAATACCGCCGTTCTCCAGGATAGTCTAATTGAATTATAGCACTTGTTACGGACTATATATATGAATAGATGTCCGATAAAGTCCCCAAATCGTGAAATGTAAAACTATAAGAAAAGTGAACTATCGTGGGTGCGATAGGATTTTGACTTCTGACTAACTTTCAACATGATGTTAAGAATCCGGAACTGAAGGAGTAAGTAACTACATGCTTTTTATCCAAGAGACCCTTAGATCTGGTTGAGGCTATAAGCTGTTTGTATTTACATAAAAACAATATAATAGAATAACTATTAACAAATGTATAATAATTGAGTTAAACTAACGGAAAACAGGCATGTTATGAGTAAATAACTAGTTTAAGTAAACAAAATACGAATTGAACAATGAGAAATATTATGACCCCTTCGTTAGAGCCGTACAAGCAGCTACCGAACATAAGTGGAACCGACCAAAATTTGGCTGGTACTCGCCTTGACTGGTGGTTCTTCTGGCAGACCTTCTGGCAGACCTGCGAAGGGTAAGACCGGGTCCCGATCGGGCCGTAAAACCAGAATTAGAGTAAAAAAATAATTGAAAAAGTGAATATTGTGTTCTAAAAGAGTTCTCAATACCTGTATTGATGCAGCTAGGATCACAGGCAATGGGTCTAGGCTCAATTTTCAAAATCACCTCCTGGGTCCGGGATTTCAAATCTTTTTTACTGCAGCGAATCGTTTTATGATTCTTTTTAAGAGTGTTAGTCGCTTTAAATGTAGACTTACCCTTCAAATTCATTCTTTGATACAATCTGCAAATTGTTCCGAAAATCTGTGAATTGTCATGAATCACTTTATATTTGCATTGGCGGAACACTTTCACAAGAGTAGCTGATCTCAAGAATTCACACAAAAACAAACGTTACAAAGGGAAAATCGGTGCCATAGTTCATAACAGGAAGAAAACTGCAGTGCGCGGTGTTGTGTAAGGGTTGGAAATTCGCTCGTTCAGGGAAAATGCGTGCGATTGCGGAAGACTACGTATACCACCGCGCTATGCGGTCTTTTGTTTGTTATAGACTATATCACTTGAGAAGGTTCAATCGGCTAAACAGGTTTGCAAAAGAAACCCAAAAGATATGGATCCGATGCTTTTTTATCTTTCTTTTTGAAAAATAGGGAAATCTTCATTCTGGGAAACAAACGTTTTGTTTTAAATATTACAGTTATGGAAAAACTATAGGGTAACATTTTCTTTTTTGAAACTTTTGTACTTTTGAAAAACTGCAAATAATAAGTTATGTTTAAGCACAGGTACTTCTGAATGACTAGTCTATAAAAACGAATAACTTTAAATCATAAGTTTTGTAATAAAACAAAGTTATAAAATATAACAATCATCTATGATACAGACTGTAAACAGGAATGAGTCGTTGGAGATAAAGATTAGACGGGATTTGTGCAGATTAATAGTGTTATTTAACAACAGGAAGAACACCTACGTTGATATTGAAAATAAATAATCCCAAGAAGGAATAAAGTGAAAAGCCGCAAAAACCTTTTTCGAGAGCAGACTTAAATAGCGATCACATAAAGCTTTATAGTGTACCTTGGATTTTTCGACACTCACACAAGTCGTTTTTCTGCAATATGAACTTGGGAAGGTTCAACGATCAAATGTTGTATGTTCAGACCTTTTATAAAGTAATAATAATAAATAATAATAATAATAAAGTAATAAAGTGTTAATCTAGTCTGATTCAGAAGTAATAATGAAGTGTAATTTTTATTATGGCTTGCGTATATTTTCGTTTTTCGAAACTTTACGAACCCTTAGTAACTAGATTCTATATTAACACTTTGTTACTACTCTTGAATCGCATTATAGCAGCAAGACTTGAAATCAGCCTCATAAAATGAGAACAGCAACCTATAAACATATGCAAAGAACTCAATTCAAAAGTTTGTGAAGATAAAATAGAGTACAATCTCGTTTTGTTCCTTTGGAAAGAAAATAAATTACATAGAACGAGTCAGAATAGAAAAAACTTTTTCGAGAGCAGACTTAATTAGCGATCGGATAAAGATGTACAGTTGATTAGCCTGTTTCGATTCATTAACAGTAACACAGTTAAGTTTTCAGAAATAGCAACAAGGAGCGGTCTTACGATCAAAATGTTCATACCTTCAAGTTCGGTATAATTTAATAAAATGTTTAGTATAATATTGTTCAAGAGCAATAATTAAGTGTTATATAAGACAAATCTGAACAGATAAACTGGCTCAGCAAACAAAATCCATTGTTCTGAATACTGACTAGCGCCTGGTGATTCATAATACGTGACTCTTTATTCCATCATTTCTTGAGATCTCTTGTTGTTTGAGTTTTGCATTCCCAATTGCTTTCTCTAGAAAAAAGCTAGAAAACGTGGGTTTTCACCTTGAATAGGCTTCAAACTTCTATAATTATGGGCTTAGGTGAGGCTAAAATTGCGCCGCTGGTTATTTGGACCGACTGCCTAAACTACTATGAATAGAGCAAAAAAGACTAAACTAACCAAAATATTCAAAAAGAGTGATGCTTTTGATCTTTAAATGCGAACGTTGGGTTATATTTGGATTAATTCATCAAAGATGAAAATTATAATAGACTTTTTATAATTTAAAAACAAATTAAAAATACATTAACTTTTTATAAAGTATAAAACTAGTCAACTAACATAAACTTTGAACAGATATAGTCTGTAGCAAGAGCTAGGTTTCGAATCCTTCGCCGTATCCTGGGGAGAAACGATATTAGATTAAATGAATGTACTTTTGAAGAGAACGTTCCCAATCCACAAAATTTTCCTTTATTATTCAACACCGCTTCACTCCAGTTCAGGGCAGGCTAAAAACTGCCCGGGCACCCACCCGGGCAGGTTCCTACTACGGTCACAGGAAACTGCGCTGGCAATCTAGCTCTTGATACAGACTATAAAAACACATAAAAACATAGTTATTGTCTTTCTAAAGTTGAATTATTGTCTTTCCTATATTATATTCCTATTTAGGGAATTTGCAATTTGCTAGGGTGCACCGTTGTTAGATAAAAAATGGGAAATCGGTAGATTGGGATCCGTTTCTTCAAAAATACATTTATTTTAATCTAAGCCCGTTTCTCTTCTGGATATTATGCTGTAATCCTTGCGTTTGATACTGACTATAGCAGATCGAAGCTTTGAATTCTAAACTTTCTGGACTTTTTTTGGGACAAAAGAGTAAACTCGCTTCAGAAATAGTGAACTCGATTCAACTATGGAAATCTTAAGTCTTCAACTTGTTCGTTTTTCGAAATATTCTCTTTCTTTCCATAATATCACCGAGTTCACTAAGTCTTGAACTTGAATTTGTAAAAAGCTCCCCGTTAAATTTGGTTGAAAGTCCAAAAGATCATTGTTTTCGCACGAAGATACGGACGGAGAAAACTTATTTAAAAGGCAACATTCTTCAAAGAAAACAAACAAATTGAGATAAACATTCCTGAAGCGACTCGAAAGCTCATTTAAGAGTTAAAATTCTAGAAGAAAAACAAAAGCCTCGGGGCATTTCGAGGATAAATAAACGAATTTAGAATGATAATTTAATTAATGACGAGCAAATTAAGTTATATCTTTAAAATATTTAGTAAATAACATAGAAAGCTGAAGTTTAAAGCTGGTTTAAAGTATTTAGCAACGCTTAAGTCTAGACGTCCTGGCGGGCTGGGAATTTGACGGGCAGTCCCGGGCAGGGGCCCAAAATTTGAGAAACGGATCAGCCCTACTAGATCTTGAGAGGTAAAATTAGCAATCATTTTATGAAATTAAGCATTTACTACTTCATAATAACAATCCAAATAGTTAAAAATTTCATTGAAAAAGCACAGCAATCAGATTATTGGACAGTTTTGAATTTATGTCTATTCCATAGATTTCAGGAGCCCGAAACATGGAAATATAAAATCATTAGTTTCGATGGATTTGTAGTGGTGATCATAGCAAGTGGCCATAATATAGCAACGCCCGGGTGGGTGCCCGGGTAGGTTTTGGATGCCCGAGCAGTTGAGAACTGTTGCCCGGGCAGGCTAAAAACTGCCGGGGCAGCCACCCGGGCGTTTCTGTAATACGGGCACAGAATCGAATAAAAATACACATTTTAACTGACTTTTGTCGAAATGGTTTTATGTATCTCCGTGTTATAAGCCCAATAATTACTTTTTTCAGTTTTGAGGAAATCCTCTTCAAATCCCGCAAGGTCTTTTTCTGCCGTTAACGGCGCCTCTTGAAAGAGTTGTTTTTCCTAGTTTCGGCGTCGTTGAATTTGCATTTTGTCTGAACTTCTTGAAAGAGAAAAAAGGATAACATATGGCAAACATAAGAGAAACAAATAATAACGATAAAATTGGCTCTAGTTAGATACTTCAAAAGTGTAAGAAATATATAGAAATACAAGGATGTTTGCATAAACTTCCTCGTTTTCAGAAAAGATTGCAAAAAGGATCGCGACGAGAAGTAGATATTAAACTTATATTTGGAAGAGATGAACTATGAGAAGTAGTATATTTTCTGTTTCAATCGTATTATAATATAGTGTGATTGAAAAAGAATTATGGAGTGTTACTTTCGTATTTTAAGGAAATTTTGCGTACATTTTCGGTATTGGAATAGTTTCAGAGCCATTTTCAAATATATTCTTTTTTAACACTCCATTATTGCTCTCCTATCAGACTATATCATTTTGCTTCGCAAATTCCTTCAAGACAATTAACTTTTCCATACAAAAACATCTGTTATAAATGAAATTATGCTGCTGAATCTGGTTCCAAAAGAATATCTGAGAATATCCCAATCGTAGCGTATTAGAGTTGGGCGTTTCAACCCGTTTGCGAAACGGGAGCGATGTCGTATGAAGCCCATTTTTTTGCACAACGTAGCACTATTGCATAAATATCACATATCTAAAAATTATTCTGATTGGTTTACTACAACCTCGGTTATTCAAAAAAGCCCGTTTCAAACCAGTTTCCGGGCTGAAAACGGGCTTTTTTGAGTAGCTTCTTTATTTCTGAACCAATCAGAAATTTTTTTAGATATATGATATCTATTCGGTAGTGCTACGTTGTGCCAAAAAATGGGCTTCATAGGTCATTTCTCACGTATGTTATTTAAACAAACCCGTTTTGCAAATGGGTTGAAACGCCCAGCTCTAGAAGTTATTTTCATAGTTTCTAACAAGGTTAGAACCTCTAGCGTTGGAAAGGCCGGCTCCTTTCTACAGTCTTCTACTTAACATAAACTACAGTCCGTTAAAGGTTCTTAATATTAAGTTTCATACTTATTTGTGTTTGATAAAATAGACTAGGTGAAATGTATCATAATGAACAATGTGAAAGCATGACACAATACGCAGAATAGACTGTTTTCGATGGTAGACGTACTTTCTGTAATTTGGCAGATACCTGATAACTACTCTTCGAAAAACACAGTCTAACAATAAGAGGTTTGGGGTCAGAAAAGCATGTTTATGTGTCGTAGATCTGGTAGAGCTGGTTACTGGCCCGGCCTGTGCCGGCCCGGCCCTGCCGGATAACCACCTCTGGGCGTGCACTAAGCTGGTTACCGGCCCGGACTGGAATTTCGAAAACTAGGCCGGACTAAGCCGGGCGGCCGGATAACCACCTCTGATCAGTCCAGTTGATTTACATGTGGGTTAGATATTAGGAATTTAGTTGTAACTAACTATAAGTTCGTTAATCAGATCAACAATAATGATCTTAGTTTACAAATTCTTCTAAAGAGCCTATTACCTCAGAATCTTTTAGTTTTGGTTTGTTTGGTTTCATTCAAACCCCTATACTTCAAAAGAGAATCTCCGAAAACAATGGTTCGTGACTACTTATTGTCTCAAAACACAGAGTACAACATGTTTAAGTAGTAAAAATTATTGTTTCTCTTTAACAACTTTGTTTTGGTCGGAAATTTAGGCGATTTTGACCAATTTAGACGTCTTATGGTCTTATGGTTAGACGAAAACAAAGAATGCACTTTAAGAAGTGTTTTGAATAGTATTCAGACAGTCTGAAAAATTCTGAAACGGGCCTTCTTTGGTCAAAACTACTTTTTTGAAAAATTCTTTAGTGTTATGCATTGGCTTTAAATGGAATATATAGTCTATTTCGAGACCTATGTTTCTAGCGCGGTGTCAGGAGCGTGGTGCCGTGTTATGAAAAATGAATGTACTCTTGGAGAAAATGCACCACGTCGACCATTTTCATATTTTTAACACTGCGCCCTGGTTGTGATACCGCGCTGGAAACCTGGGTTTTGAAATAGACTATAGTAAAATGCTTTTCCTAAAATGCATCTTAAAGAAAGTTTATCTAATAAAACATAAAAGCTAAATAATGTTGCGGACTCATTAGCCTCAATTCCTATGGCATCATTAATGAAACACAAGCCAACACTAAAAGGCACTGCGGGGGTTCATTTTGCTATTTTTAAAATTAAATAAACAACTTTTAAAACTCACATGTTACCAATATCAGTCTTATTTTTAGAACTTGGATCATTTTACGGCCGATTACAGTAGTCTTACTTTAGATATGTCAAAATAGTGTCTCTAGACAGTGACATATTGCTTAAAATGTAACGAAATGTCAAGAGGATGTTGTTTTTTTATGAATAGTTACTTAATATATGTATTAGCTTAGAATATGAAGAGTATCAAGGTTCACAAACTTTGTTTATATTCTATGCTAATAATAGGCTCAATTCCCCAGAGCGGATCGTCATCCTAATATATGATTTTGGAACTTTTCGGCAACCTATCAAGATTTGAGGCATTTGGACTTCTGTTTTTCATCCATGACTTCGTCAATAAGGCTGGTTCATGGAGTTTCACAAATAAAGTAACATGTCATAAGAACTTGTATGTTTCTTTGTGGGCGAGTTTTATTATTAAAATTATATTATAAATAAAAAGTTTAAAAAATTAACAACTTAATTGAGGCCTTTTGTTTTAGTGTGTTATTTTCTCTTTTTTCTAAAATAGAAAACTAAATCCTTGCACTCACAAGAGGCTTTTCAGTGTCACGTTAGAATTTCAATTGAAAATGTGGGAAACTCGGAAAAAGTGGTGTTTAAGCCGAATGGGCAAATTGGAGAATTTTGTAGGGAATTGAAATCAACCCGGAGCAACCGGGATTTTGATGTGTCATAAAAATGAGCCTCAAATTCAGAGGATCCATGCCTACCGAACGCTAGCGCGCTCTCGATGGAGATTTTGCATACTGGACTATACATGCATATACGGATGAATCGTTTGCAAAGGTGTACTGTAGAATTTAGAAGGAGCGGGGAAATCGAAAGAAAATGTACAAGCAACCTATATAATTATGCGCTCGCCTTATAATAAATAGACCTTTAAACTACATGAAATTTGTCCGTAGACTATAGCTGTACTGTTCTTGGAATAACTGATATCACTAAGCTAACTTGTTTGTGCACCCGGACTCTGAATATCAGAAAGTAGCTGTTTTGGCCCAGAAGATCCCGGAATAAATGGCCGAATGGCCTCGAAGAAATATACTAATATTGGGATACGAGTAATACATAAAAATACACATTTTAAACACTAATCTAAACGGATAGAGTGGAGTTATAACGAAAGTCTTCGGTTAAACCTGCGAAATATATAAAACCAAATCAATAGAGCCAGAAGTATAGAATTTTATTTATAATTAAAAGTAACCAAATTGATTTTTTGCAAATATCATTATTAATAAATCGTTTGCATCTAATCCTATCTATAAAAACAACAGACAATAAAGTGCAACAAAGAGATGTAAAATCTGTCTGTTAAACAGCGTACAACACTCGTTGTCATTATTGACATCGCGTTGGAAAAAACGATATCTGGACAAACATTACGAGCCGCATGCATTTTGTAGCGAAGAGAAGTCAGATATTTGGAAAGGAAACCACAAAATAGAAAGATTATACATCAACATAGTCTTGCAACAGTAGTAGTCTATTATGTTTTGTCAAATATCCTATAAAATTGTCAGCAAAAACGGTACACCCAGGGGTCGGCCGGCCGGTCGTAGTCGGTCGTGGTCGGTCGGGATCAGGGATGTCCGGAACGACAAAAAATGAATTCCGGAAAACGGAGACCGGAATTCCGGACATTCCTGGTCGGTATAGGCCCGTCGAAAAATTTAGACTAGTTTAGAAAACGTGCATGTTTGAAATTTCCGCCCTTATTTACGACACGTCGTGCGGATCCCTGGGTACACCCTTATTAGAGAAAGGTACCAACATAACTTTTACGTTGGAGAATCAGGGCACCAGAAATATGATTAAAGGTGGAACAAGCTTAATATTACTTAAAAAAAACCAGAGTTTAAAAAAAACACCCGAACAAAAAACTATCTCACAACTCAAACAAGGTGCAAATACCGCCGCGCCATCTTTTTCCGCAGCTCGCGCCAGAAATCAGTCGCGTCGCGGTTCTTTAAAGTCAACATTGATAATGTGTCCATTTATGAAGTGGACTGCCACAGCTAACGACCAGTCGGAACGGCTAAAATCAGAGGGATCAGGGAAAAGAGGGCGGGGCCTATCGTGAAGGTCCATAAAAAGTGTGAACTCAGCCGGTGGATAGAAGGATCAGTACAGGAAATGACTTTGAAGTATCAATCTTTTAATTTGGGATTTATCCAAAAGTAAGACCGGTACAGAAATTTTGAAATTATTTTTGAAAAAGTTCGTGTTCCGGAGTTTTCGGAATGTGATGGATTAACTATTTGACTAAAACAGAGATGGATATCTGCTCTTGATCCTAGCTGAGCATTCAAAATAATTAGTTATTTAAATAAAATACAATAAAAGCAACAACATTTTATTCAATAATAACAATTTGAACCAACAACAACATATCAAATGTAGGTGATCATATCGGTGACAGCACGACATTTTTTCTGAAATTAAGAAGACGAAATTTTGTGAGACAAATATGATATTTTTAAGCATGCCCTCTGTTTTAAGTAAATCCTTTGAGATTTTAGCAAACGATGATTCGCCTATGACCTACCTCAAGCTTCTCGCACTTCATAATCTGAGCCAATTCGATCTTCTCAAACAGAGAGAGAGGAATGGTATAGAAACCTTAAATTGGAAACGTTATAAAATAGTTTTATATTTGAAGTATATTATCTACATAACAAATAAATGTAATAAACTACATAATATATTTGCTAACAAATAAATGGCTTTATTATGAAAATCTTACTAACCTGGTGCAGTAGATATGTAATCTTCACACATATTGTTGAGAATAGGCATATCGAAACGGTCAGCCAGTTTCCACAGATAAACTACATTTGAATCTAAACAAATATATAGTACATTTAGATTCTTCAGCCAGCAAATGAGTTTAAGTTATACTGTAGAACTACAAACACTTCTCTAATATAGTCTCAAGACATAATTTTCAGCGTTGTATCACGAGCGGGTCGCAGTGTTATAAAAATTAATGTATGTAACACAGCGCCCCGATTTATATTTAGATGATCTTTTAAAATTGAAATATTTCCATTCATGTCTGACTAAATAAGAAATCCATAATAAATATATTCCCTTTTTCGTTTTGCATAAGCAAATTAATATAATCTTCTAAATCTTACCATCAATATCCTTTCTGGTTGGATGAATAACCTTCAACAGTTCCTCAAACTCGGTAGGAACAACTTCTTTGATTGTTATTTCCTTCTTGTCCTTTTCGGCAAAATCTCCATTGAACAAAACGTCGAAATAGTTGGACCAAGCGACCAAGAACTAAAAATTGTAAGAATTTTATTTTTAACTAAATCTTACTATTTATTGTTCAAATGATTATATAATATATTTAGCCTACAGTCCGCGGGTATTGCATCCACCCCAGTAGTCGTATCCAAGAAAACCCCACGGGTGAGTCCTCAAAACTACTTTATTTTTGTCTCGAAATAGGCTCTCGCTCGAGGTGAACGCAGCGCAGCGATTGCGAAATTATTCAAAAGTTCCGCATTCCGCAATTGTCCACGAAATATAAAAGTTCAATAAATATATCCAACTTTTTGGGTTATGCGTCACACTAGTGTTCAAATTTCAATTGAAGTACATTATAACTCTTTCGAAAACCTAATATTCAACTTATTTAAATAATTTAGCTAAAAAAACCACGATCTACAGAAAAAATTTGTGAGTTCCGCATCCCGCATCCGGTTGCGCTTTTTGAAAATGAAGTTCTGCAAATCGCAGGCACCCACCCTCATGCCACAACGTGAGGTTTAAAGACAGACTATATAAGCACTCAGGTAAATATATTATATAAGTTACCAGAAATATAGGATTGTTTTTTATAAGCCTGCTTATTTAATGACTAAGATTAACTTACGGCTGATCTAACGTAGAACTTATCGTCTCCAAGAACCAGGACTCGGTCATGAACAGTTTCAAAAGACTTGAAATCCATGGAAACGCTGTCAGTTCTAAATATTTATATTAGCTAAGTAGATACATAAATCAAACCTTGTAACTGGCATTTCAATACGGAATTTGAAAGTCAATTTTCCAGTGGAACCTCCAATGGGATAATTGGCTTCATCGCTTCTCTTCTTATCCAATTCCTGATTCGGCAAGAAAACACCCTGAAAACACGTGTTGCGGGAGAATTGAAAATAGTATAGGAATATTTCAATGTTTTATTAATATTTATTACTAATCTGTTAGAAGAGTGTCTAAACTATATAATTTTAAAAGAAATTTCAAATTTGACAGTTCCGCGTTCCGCAAATCTACAAATTTCCCCACTTTTCTACTAGGAACTTTTTTGCGAAACTCAACGTTTAAATTGAATATTAAAATTTATCAATTTTCACCTAGGAACTTAATTGTTTCACTATAGAACTAACTCTTTCATCATTGAGTGTGAGTTTTGTCTTAGCTCCTTCCAAGTCCATCTGATCATCAGAACCAATGAAATAAACATTTAAATAGTTGGATTTGACACGCACTGACCTAAATAAATTAATAATTGTTAGTATTGTATTATTTTAGAATTGTTCTTTTATTTTTATTGTCTGCAATAAAAGGTGATTGACTATATACCTCCCCAGCCACAATCTACCTTCTGAGACCAGTTCAATGAGTTATTACTTGACTTTTAGATAGTTTATTTTGTTTAATTACCCTGTTAACAAAAAAACTTTGTATTCTATTCTAAGGCGGGTTTGTATCGGGAGTACAGAAGACTGAATTGTTTACTAATATTTTAAGTGTGTATAGATGATTTCAATAACAAAGAGACCCTGGTAAGAATATATGTTTGTATAAGAAATATAGCCTGTTTTGCCAGCAGAACGAGAGCAATATGCGAATGGTTTACAGACAACGTTGCAGTTGCCAGGACCGCGTGCAAATTTTGCCGGCAGGCGCGGTGGATAAAATCAAAAATATACTCAGGGACCACGACCGCTTTACTCTTGTAGAAGACTATAGAAGGATAGAAAGGTAGCTGAAGTATATATTGCCCTAGTTGTCTTCGCTATCTAACAACGAAAGGTGTACACTTATACTAAAACCTGCGTGGTGCTAACTAATTTCATTATCCCGGCCAGGGCCTAGTAAAGGTAGCTTGTACCTAAGAATTGTTTCAGAGATATTCTAACTGTCTGTTTGTCTTGCTGGTCTTATGCAGTTATTCTAAGATCTCGATATTTACTGTGGAAATTGTAGAGAAACTAACTAAAGGTTAAAAAGTCGAAACCGTAATGTTAACAGTTTTCCAAATATTATTTAACATTATATATAGTCCATATCAAGACCTTTGTTTCCAGCGCGGTATCACGAGTGCTGCACAGTGTCATAAAAATGACTGTACTTTTGGAGAAAACGCAACACGACGACCGATTTTACATTCATATTTTTAACACTGCGCCCTGGTTGTGATACCGCGCTGGAAACCTAAGTCTTGATATGGATTATATAACACAACTCACCATTGAATTGGCAAATCATAAGTAACAAATGAAATGACCGACTTTTTAAATTCGGGAGAATAGGTTTTCTCGATTACGGTATAGTCTATTTTAGGCATTACCTAAAGTAATTTGATTATTTTAAGTACAATCTAGGTCAATATCTAGGTATCCAAGTAATAATCCTGTATAGAAGCGGTGTTATTAAAAAAATAATGTACTTCTGTATAAAGGATCCTAATCCACCGATTCTCTATTCATTTTTATATAACAACGCTGCTTCTGAGGATAGTGCGCAGGAAAGCTATAGTCCATAACAACAAAAAGACTACAGTGCGCGGTGTTGTGAAAGGTTTGTAAAATCACCCGTTCTGTGGCAAAATTTTGAAACCATTATATGGTTAGATGCGCAATTTTTGGTTTGATTTCAGAAAAATGTTATTGCACTAGTTTTATTTAGTATCGTGTCAAGAAAAAGACAAATACGCAATTGCGGAAGCCTATGTATACAACCGCGCTACGTGGTCTTTTGTTTGTTATGGACTATAGCTCTTATTAAAAACTAAATTTATAAAAAGAAATAAATAGAGAACAAGAAATTTAATATGATAAACCATAAAATAAGAGAGAGAGATAAAATCACAAACAATGAATCTAGTGGCAAACTTTAGCATTATTTCGTAACAGAACGCTTAAATGAAACGCTTAAATAAAGCTTAAGCCACCACATTTTCGTTGCGAGACGTTTTACTGAATAGACCGGCCTTGATCGGCACAATTTAACGCATTTAGTTAATGTTAATTCTTTTAATCCTAAAAACTTATATTTATAATATTTTTAACTTATTCCATTGAAACCATTGTTATTCATTAACTTATTCAACTGGGTTTGGCATATAGTTTTGTAATTTCTACTTTGTTATTTTTAGGAATTTCGCAATAAAATAAAATATTAACCTATTTGAGAATTTTTAATTTTAGTTAAATTTACAAAAATATAAAGTTTCTCTTATTGAAATTAATTAGGTTATCGATTTGCAACCTTTGAGTAATTTCGAAATAGTTACAAACGTGTTAGCATGAGACGCTTGCGTTAGCAACTTTTTAATTTCGAGATTAGTCTTGCTCGCTCGTTTATATGCTCGTTTGCGTTAAATTACGATTACTGTTATTTTCTTTTGATACTTTCTAATATATTTATAAACTATTATATTATTTCCAGTTCGCTCAGAATGGGTGCTTCTGAACCACCTGGTGCAAGTTTCATGGATACGTAAGTGTATTCAGTTTTGTTGAAAAAGAACCCACGGCGTAAATAAAAATAGTTAGATTTAAAAGTAAAACAAAATAAAGTAAGACTTAAATAAATATATAAAAACCTCATTTAGTGAAGTCAACATCGACTTTTTGAATCCAACTACTCATCACGACCGAATTCTTCTTGTCGATGGACAAAAGTTCCATGTAATCTCTTCGGTAGGTTTGCTTTATCATTTGAATCAAAAAGAACAACTATTTAAAATAAGTAAAGTTATATTATATTTACAAGAATGGCCTTTTCGTTTAATGATATGGGCCAAACTAACTTTCGAAAATAAATAGTTTTCATATTAGTTACTCTGAAAATATAACAGTAATATAGTTAATTTCAGCTTCTTTCTCAATTTTCGGAGTTCTTCAATGCTCTTTTCAACTCGAATTTCAAGGAGAAAAATGAAGAAATGATTGAGTTAAAGGATATTACAGCACCAGACTTTGACAATTTCCTAAGGGCTTTGTATCCTATCAGATTCAAAGTTGCAGGTGAGAGTAAATTGTTCAAGTTTTACAAAACTTAACTTATTGCAATTATCATAGAAAAACTTCTTTTCAGTTCTATAATGGAAATTATTTTTACATTTCCTAAAACATAGCTTTCTTTATGTTATGTATACATGTAATAAGTAATAAGTTATGTAATAAGTCCTACCAACAGACTAGAAATTATAAATGTTTTAACTACTAACTTCTGCATTCAGGTGACAATCTCGCTGGTCTAATGCCGTTATCCATTAGATTCCTTTGTCCCACCGTTTGGAGTCTATGTCTCGAGTTTCTAAAGAATACAGAAGACCGCGAAAATTTCTCACCTACAGAATTATTGCAATGGTCAGAAGGGAGTGATTCAAGGCAACTGAAGGTGGCTAATAATCTTTAATTTCTTTAATAATATTCTCTATTAATATTTTTTCATTTAAGATCAGCGCATCATGTAAAAACCTTTGTTCACCGGAAACTAATGTGAACTTAATTTTTGCAATACAGCTATTTATACCGACATCATTGTCTTAGCTGTAGAAAAAATAAATTTGCTTAAATACTATAATAAACAATATAAATATTAAATAAATTAGTTTAAATATAACTTTCAGACACTTATCGAAAACGAGCTTATTGAAAAGAACAGGGTTTTTCACAATCAGCAGTTTCAAGATTTGGAGGAATATCTAGCCCTTTCTGAGGAATACGGTCTAAACAAATTAAAGGTGATCCATCTATAGTCCATCTCAAAACTTAGGTTTTCAGCGCGATATCACGAGCGGAGCGCTGTGTTATAAAAAATTAAGAACTTTTGGAGAAAACGCACCACGTCGACCGATTTCACGTTCATCTTTTATAAAACTGCTCATCGCTCGTGATATCGCGCTGGAAACCTAGGTATTTAGATGGACTATATATTTGAATAGTATTCAGAATAACTACTGATGTATAATTAAAATAATACTCTTTCAAAGTTGGGTGTTCGCGTGTTTGTTTGCGAATTGCCAGTGGCCGTAGTATAGAAACGCTCGGGTGGAGCCCGGGCAGTATTTAGCCTGCCCGGGCAACAACTTTCAACCGCTCAGGTATCCCAAAACTGCCCGAGCACACCAACAATCAACAATCCTTAACTGCCCGGGCACCCAACCGGGTGTTTTTCTACTACGGCCACAAGCGACAAGTCATTTGATTTAAATAACAGTTTTGGAAAGTTGATCCTTTTCAAAGACGAACATGTATTTAAACTAGTTATATGTAAATAACTTCATGCTGAGTGAGAAAACCGTATTGAGACTCCAAAAAACTTTTGAATACTTTTTCGAAAATGTTCACTTCCAAAAGTTCCATTGCACACCGAATTTATTAGTATAGTCGGTGGACTACGCTTGCTAGCTGGTACAAACTGCGAATTTGTTACAGCTTATTAGAGTAATTGGAGCAAATTTAGAGCAAAGATATGCTCTATTTAATAGTTTATTAGACCTTTAAATGCAAGCGATTAGTCCGCCGACTATAATTATAAACTAAAATTTCAGGTAGTTGTTGATAATCTCTTAATTTCATCCGATATGTTCAAGCCGAACAATTTGAAGCAGTTGACACATTTGTGTCATACATTTGAGCTAAAGAACTTAAAGGTAAAAACATTTTCCAATAAATTTTGGTATCACTGGCAAAA
>JAQGAV010000520.1:0-31582 GCA_034691345.1 Phasmarhabditis papillosa
ATCTCCCCATTAGAGAACATATTCCCACATAGTGTGGTTTCATTTGGAATCAGCAAGTTCGACTATAGCTTGTTAACCTTTTACTGGGTTTATATAGTCAGCGCCGAGAATATTAATGGAGTCTCACTTGCGTATTTATATGTTTTTTAACGCCGCATCTGCAGACAAATTGCACGCGCGCTCTTGCAAAGTACAATATTGTACGGAGAGTAGCCGCCAGATGCTGGCGCGGTGCTCGCTAAAGGGGCTCAGACGAGCGTTGAACTCTTTACACTCCATCATTACTCTTGGCGCTGACTATACGTGTTGATACTCTTTTTAAGTTTTGTATTGGGTTTTGAATCGAATTTAAATTTCTAGTAGTCTTTTGCGAAGTCTATCTTTCTACTCCCAGCATCTAGAGGCTAAGAACCTAGTTCTTCTAGCAGACTGTAAAACAGTTCTTTCTCAATTGTTGTGATTTTTCTTTTGCATACATTCCGCACTCTGCTGCATAATCTGCTTGCATTCTATACGCATTTTACCCGCATTTTACCGTATTTTGGCCTAGATCAATAGTCCGAAAAACCTGGGAATCGCATCAGAAACCTTACTATCTAGGTTTTGGCCGAAGTACGACCGCTAGACGCATTTATCAGTGTATTAACTTGCCTAATTAGAGCTTCAGTTTACAAGGTTCACAGTTTTTATTTTATTTATTTCGGAATAAAGTTGTATTTGAAAATGTTTTCGTTGTTTTGAGTTATGAAGTATAGTCAGTCATTCGACCGAGTAGAGCAAAGCAGAGAAAATAATATTGAAAATTATTAAACCCCACTAGAGATGGGCAGCTGGGCTGTGCAAAGTGAGCGCTTAACTTAAGTGGCTGAAGTCAGCTGAGCTAGGCTGGTCTGCGCTGGGCTTGGTTATTTGTTTGGTAGCTTCCTCTGACCTAGTTGAGAGGTCAGGATCACGATAAAACGCACTAATCAAAATTATGCCAACAGAAGGTAAAGCAGACTTATTTATGACTTTACTATGTTAATAAGCCAATTTCAAGATGGACTGGGCTAGGCTAGGTCCACGCTACGTTTGGCTAAGCTGGGCAATGCTGAGATCGGTTGTTCAGTCAAAGAGAGGAGGTCAGGCTGGGCTGGGTTCGGTTGTTCAGTCAAAGAGAGGAGTTCAGGCTGGGCTGGGTTCGGTTGTTCAGTCAAAGAGAGGAGTTCAGGCTGGGCTGGGTTGGATCCAGTCCAAAATGCCAGATAAATGATATAGTTGATTTGAAAAGTAAAAAGGTTGTGCCCATCTTCAATCCGATACAAATAAGAAATCGACAAATACGCAAAAAAAAATATCAGCGAATAACGATTATTACATAACATTTGGTCTAACAAATGTGGTATTTACTTAACATCGGAGTAAACTTCAGTGCTTTAGCTTAGTGGTTAGAACAGCGGCCTCTGAATCCGTGTTTGAAGAGTTGGGTTCGACTCCCCGTAGCTGCAGAAGGTTTCAGAAACCAGCAGCTTATTTATCCCACGTTACGTGCACCCGAAGACTGAATGTTAGAAAGGAGCCGTCTCTTCACAGTAGATTCCGTAATGAAGGGCCGAAACCCTGCTCCATAGAGATCTGCAGTTATTGTGTGATACGTGCGATTAGAGAAAATAAATAACATTTAATAACTTTAAAACTTCAGTACTGCCGATCTTAACTTGCACAACATCGCTTTAATAATGCGTTTACGAAAAATTGTGAAGTCAGAAACGTTCCATAAGAGAGTGTTTACTCCTATTAGGATAATATAAGATGATCTAAATCTAAAGATTTTAAGATTCCAACAATTAACAAATATATTTATTAAATTCACAAAATACTACCAGTTCTAATAACACCAGTTTAGTACTACCACATTGTACTTTAATAATTATGCTGTACTTATAAAACAAAAAGCTAACTTATATAAATTAATAAAGATTAAACAGATATCAACATTATGAGGATGTACACTGTAATCGTAATAGATTCAATGCTTTTTATTTTAAGGGATTTGACAAAATGGATGCTTCTTCAATTAAATGTATAACACAATGCAACTACTATCTTTCGAAACAACAGTTTAGCTTTAAAAAAGTATTTTAATAAGTTTAAATAGTAAATATTAAATTATGCATCTGTTTCTCCAACCTTCGAAGAGAGAAGTTGTCTGGCAACTAGTGAGTAATACAGTCCTTCTTTGTCAGTCATTAACTCGTTGTGAGATCCAATCTGGAATACGGTAATTACAGTAAGACATGTAGTTGTTAAGGGGCGCATTTGAATAAGGGTTCGCATATAGAAGGAGAACTGCATCAGTTGTTCTATTATGTTCATGGATCTAAGAGAATCCGGTCAACTAAGCATTTACAGAGTATTCGGAAACTCAGTCCATTTTGCAGGAGTTTATAGGCTATTATAGCCGGTACAGACCGTACACTACTGGGGTGCTTCTAACTTTTATGCTGATCTTTTACCGGACACCCTTCAATTAGTAAAATTACGGAAAAGATTTGGTATGTTTTGAAATCTTCGGCCCATGTGAATTCAATGTGTGAAAATGGTGCGGATGTGAATCGCAATTGCATTGTAGTCAGCTAAAAATTAAAAAAAGTTTTAGGCACCCGCGCCACTTTCACCCAGTGACGCTGAGATTTTAAAACAGACGATACACATTTCCAAAATTAGAGAGATCTAGCAAAACGAAGACCCATTGCTGAGTTAATGGAGAAGATATTATAAGTATTGATGTGTTCTTTAGTGTACCGGTGTACTGTATACTCTACAGAACGAAGCCCAGTCAGAGTTATAAGCACCCAGATGAACAACAAAAGTGGAAAAATTCGATGTGTAAACTGTGGCTGCACACGGACAATTCCTGGAGCTCCTTACCGTCTCCTGATCTTGAAAGAGAATACTAGGACTCCCCAAATGAACCGGCGGAAACGTTTTTGCCTTCCCCGAGGCTAGGAAGGGAGCTCCCTGAATGTGGTGGATACAGCTTCTGGAGTTTGCTGGACAATATTATTTCTATACCTGTTGTATAGCTCCTTTTTGTATAACAGCTATTTTATCTGCTTTTTCTATTGTAGAAAGACGGTGGGCAACAATGAGCACTGTGCGCTCTTTAGCACATCTAAATATAATAATTAAACTATTTATCAATAAGTTTTATTATTTTTATTTAATTAACTTAATAAAACAAGTTGTTCAAAGGTTTTTGCTTACTTGCTTTGTACTTGAGTATACTGTTAAAACGATACTATATAGTATGAGGGTTTTATACAATTTAGGCGTTACTATTTTATATTTGAGAATATTGCATAAAGAATACAGAAGTCTAGTTATAGTCGGCGGCCTAGGCTTATGCAAGGTATACGGTACGAACTGCAAATTTTATTAGAGCGCGGCGGAGCAATGCCGCGGACTAGCCAATGATGCAATGTACAACACCACATCTAACTTATTTTTCGGAAACAATTAACTTATATTAATGAATATGACTGTTTTGCGCGTTTTGAGTAGAGCACTCAGACCTTTAAATTGTATATCATGCATCCGCCGAATATATGTAACTGACTATACAACAATTTTGTTCCTTAACATTAATTTACCTATTCAATGCCTCTTGTACTAGTGCTTCTGATTCCGCGTCAAGGGCGCTTGTAGCTTCATCCAATATAAGCACAGAAGGTCTTCTAACTAAGGCTCTAGCTATAGCGATACGCTGTTTTTGACCGCCTAAATGAAGGATAAAAGAGGATCAAATAAATATAAGTAATAATTGGATGGGAATAATTGCTCTTAAATATTACTCTTAAATCAGATTGTACAAATTTATAAAATAGGGTTTTTTTTTAGTCAGCGCCAACAGTAATGATGGAGTGTAAAGAACTCAACGCTCGCCTGAGCCCCTTTTCGAGCACCGCACCAGCATCTGGCGGCTACTCCTGTTCAATATTGTACTTTGCAAGTACGTGCGTGCAAGTTGCCTGCAGGTGCGGTGTTAAAAATTCCATAAATACGCAAGTGACAAACGGTTTTGCAGCGAGCTATATAAACATGTTCAGTATCTTGTTGGCCTTAAGCATCAATCTACGCAAATATTATATAGTTAGAACAACTGGTCAGGCCGACCTCAGCAACAAAGGTTTCATATCACCGACTAAGAACCCAAATACCGGAATAACCGCCCACTTTCGCGTTGCGAATACCAGATTTCGCATTCCCGAGCTTTACGACCAGTCCCAAATACGGTATCAGTACCAATCCCTTTTCGGTATCAGTCACTAACCTGACATCTGCACTCCCTTCTCGCCGCATTCCGTATCGTATCCGTTCTCCATTTCCATAATAAAATTATGCACATTGGCCATTCTACTTGCATTTAACATGTCTTCTTCTGTGGCAAAATCGCAGCCATAAAGGATGTTATAACGGACAGAACCATTGTACAAAACGGGTTCTTGTGCTACTAGGGCTATCTGAAATGAGCAGTAGGTGAGATAACAAGTGCCGCACTAAATATAGAACTCCGGGAATTCAACACTATAGAACTAGAAAACGGGGTCCTTCTTAATAGTTAGTTTTATATTCAGGAATTGATTATATCTCAAAATTGATGCAAATCAAGATCATTTCGAGTCATTTTGAGTTACAAAAGTGTTGTATCGGGTCATAATGGGGACATCATTGGAAGTCAGCTTGTGTGTAGGCCTTTGGCGCCAGCTAGTCGGGGGTAGCTTCGCGGAAGATTCCAGGAAGTGGGTAACTGTCGAAATGGCTTAAATTGAGAAACCAACGACTTAAGAAACAACCTAAGGTCAACTAGGGTCTAAAATTTTGCTTGTCGGCTCTGGCAAAACCCTTTTTTTTAATTAGATAGTCGAAACCGGAAAAAGAAACTGTGCCCCAAACCAATCCGTATCCGTAATGCGTTTTTGTTTCTCTCAGATCTTCAATCTGGATAAATAACCACAGTTACAACCTTTTTCGGATCTATTGAACAAAACCTGCCCATTTGCTAAAAACTGCTCTAATCGTGTCCTACCTTCTGGTGATAATAAGTGTGTGAAATATCCTTAATATCAATTCCATCTAGTTTAATATCTCCTATATTTGGTTCATAAAAGTGTTGTATTAGAGAGACAATTGAGGATTTGCCGCCGCCACTGGGACCTACTAAGGCAACAGTCTCACCAGCACAGATAGAGAGGTTTAGACCCTGTAAAGAAAATTACAATAAAGGAAAGAGTATAATCTCTTGTAGAGATAGGAGGCTAGGTTCTGCACTAGCACCGTCCAGGTCCGCCGATCCGTCCATCTTTATTCTGTTTTAAGTTTAAGGACAACGGTGATACCACCATGGTGATAGCGGTGGTGATAAGGCTCGAGACCAGCTTATTATATCGGTGAAAGTTCCCCATCTTACTCGATATAATTTTATCCAGGGTGTAACATGTAAGGGTATGGTATACTACCATAATAAACGCCGTCCAGGTCGGCCGAGCCGCCATTCTCTAGTCTGTTTTAAGAGCTAGATATTCAGTATGGTATAATGAAGGACAGCGAGGATTAATACAGTGAATAGAAAACCGGATGATTATAAGATTATCATTTGAATGTGCATTCATTTGTTGCAACACCGCTGCTCATATGTCACGGCGCACATTTCACTCATGGTTAGGGGAACAATTTAGCGGGATTTAACACTTGCAATGGTTTTGAGAATTGGAGAGAAATTCGAAGCTATTTCACACTTTCAGTAAATTTATGAAAGTTACCTAGTTACAGCTTGTAATTAGACTACCAGTATAGTCGAGACTATCCCGTTTCTGAACTGGTCGAAGGAGGACTATCGAATGCGCTCCATTGGCACGAATTTCAAAAGATATTCCAAAATGGAGCGTATTTTCTATGCAGTTCTGTTTCGACCAGTTCGGAAACAGGATAGTCCCGACTATACTTGTAGTCTAACTACAAGCTGTAACTAGGTAACTTTCATAAATTAACTGAAAGTGGCCGTCTTGGAAACTTAAAAGTCCATTTTGCAACACTATTTCATTTAAACCTTTTTAAATACTCAATTTTGTACTAAAATTGAGCAGAAGAGAGGCACATTTACTCTTGAACAACACTAACGGCTCGCCGCGCCCCAAAGCAACGGGACAACGCAAATTCAAATGTCCAAATCTTGATGCACAAAACTTGGTTTATTTTGTCAATTAAATCTTTACTTTTTTTACACCATTCGAAAGAGCTTGCAAAAACTATGCGGTTTATTTCGTTTGTCCGCTTTGGCTAGCCGTGCACCATATATAATATCTCTTTTGTTTCTAAACCGACCTTTAAGACTTGATTATTAGGTCTTGATGGATATGAAAAGTGTACATTATTCAACTGAAGTGATCCATTAACAGCAGGTAACATCTTTCCTTCCATATCTATTTCTGGTTTTCTATTCATATAATTAAAGACTTTACGAGAAGCGCCCACAGATTCCATAAGACCCGTGAACACGTAACCAATGTTCTGTAAAAGAAGATATGTTGGATATGATAATCCCAAATGACAGAGGAATGTTTCGGAAAATATATCGCGGTACTCGAACCCGCGACCTTTCCTTTACCGGACGAGTGCTCTAACCACTGAGCTAGCAGAGGCTTGGTCGGTATTGGGTTATTATGAACTTAGTACCTAGCAGTTCTAACTGATATAGTCTGAATCGGTAGTTAGGTTTTCCGTACAGTATCCTGGGGAGTAGCGGAGTTATTCAAAAATGAAGGAAAAATAGTTGTATTCGGAGCCTTTTGTTTAAAAGTCCATTCATTGTTATTTAACGCCTCCTCTCTCCAAGATATTACGCTAGAAACATAGCTCTTGCTATAGACTATATTTAAAAAAGATGCCTACTGACTCGTTGTGAAACTAGAATGAGCCTGCTTGCTTAAGTTTTTTATCACTTTTATATGGTCGGATCAGAAAAGCATTTTATAACTTTATTCGATAGGTGATAAAATGATTTAACTAACTAACTGATTATAAGGAAAATACATTATTATTTAGTCGTTGGAAGGGCTGGCTGGGAAAAGGCCGGCCGGTAACCGGCCCATGCCGCCCGTTTCTCAAATTTTCGGCCCCGGATCGGCACGGCCTGATTTCCCAAAACGTTGGCCCCGGCCCTAGTCTATTTCACACCAATGCTGTGAAAAGGCCGGCCGGCCCGTTTCTCAAATTTTCGACCCCGGCCCGGCCGGGCTGCCTGTTAATTTCCCAGCCCTACTCTAGGGTTAAGTTTATTAGAATCTCAAACAGTATTCGTTAAATGTATCTTAATGAACCTTCCTAACGATGATTAAATACTTACATAAAGGTTCTCACCCAACTGCATTTGGTACAGTAAGAATGTTATCAATTCGTCTGTGGCCATCTTTTCTAAAATTAATAAAATTATTAAAATATACTTTAAAAGTTTATATCCAATGTGGATTATTAGTTAAAATAACGCAGCTTTTCCTATTTCACAAAGTTTGGTTAAGTAGCTCAATCATTATTGATAGAGGTGAGAATCACATCAATAACTAGAACAACGGGCACAATCAATATGTACCGGAATATATTTTTTGTGGTGGAAAAGTTCTGTGCAAAACCCGACCATTCTTGCTAATTGCGGTGTTTAAGGATTTCAATAAAACATAGTTGATTTTACTTCATATAGCTTGAAATCTCTAGTTTAGCAGTCTGAACTAAGCTTATGAAGTTAGATGAACCTACCAGTCATAACAAGATATCCTCCGTAGAATAGTACTGCTACTAGGATGGAGTTGTCGCATAATTCATTTGTCCAAGTATAGCCCATATAGGCAATTGATCTACAAAACTTGATTTAGAAAACAGATTTTCTCTAACTGCTCTAATAAGATATAATAAACTTGCAGTTCGTACAGTAACCCCTTGCAAGCGATTAGTCCACCGAATTTACCAGGTGATTTGAACGTTTTACCGTAAAGTACCCTATTCGGATTACTAGATTCCATTATTCAGTTTGGCCACTACCAACCCATGTCGGCGGGGCCGGCCGGATAACCAGCTCTGCCCCCCCCCCCCCTCCTCCAGACAGAAATAATTTATGCTATTGTTTTAAGTAGATGTCGAAAAGAAGTATCGTCCATATTCGTACTAAATGCACTTACCTTATCTTAGCAATTCCCAGTGTTACATTCAAATGTGACTCAAATCGACCAATTTCCTGTTTCTCGCAAGCAAAAGATCTAGAAAAAGTTAAATTGTAATAAAACCATAGGAATACAATAAGAAATACTTTAAGTTTATTATAGCAGAATGGTGACATATGGTTACTAGAGTTGCGCAGATCGGCCCGAAAGAACGAGCCCCAGCCCGAAATTGGAGTTTGAGCTCGGCACGGAGCCCGTAAGCCCGTTTTACCAAAGCTTTTTTACCATTTTTACCATAAAACTGGCCCAAACTCCCAACTCTAATGTTTACAGAGTCAAATTTGCAATGAAATTGTTCTATTATTACTCCAATGAGACTCCAGCTATACTTTACGTTTCTTCATTCGGAACCCCTGACTGAATTAGCCAATTGATAAAAAGCAATAAACACTCCACAAAATTCTTAATAAAATTGGAATTTCTGAATAAGAAACTAATCTAATATATCATATTTAAAAAAAAATATGTTTCCTGATTATCCGGAATCTCATTTTCCGAGTTCGATTACCGAATCTAAGGCTCCAAACAGCCCTAATCTAAGTATTTGATTAAGTTTTACCTTACGGTTCTCATAGAAGATAGAACTTCTTCAGCTATATTATTTGCTTTACCAATTGCATCTTGCATCTTCTCAGAGAGTTTCTATAATAAAAGATTGTTGTATATGGGCACCAGTTGTTTTGATTATTATATGATTAGGCTGGGGATTCAGGACAGTAACCTTATCATCCCGAGTGGGAACGGGTACCCGAGTTCGGAAATTCCCGAATCCCCATGTCCTGTAAGGCTGCACAGATGAAAATTAAGTAAAACATTGGTATATATTTATAAATATTATACCATTTTTTAAGATATTATAAAAGTGTATAAGCTAAATATATTAATAAGATTCGTCCAACGTAGAATAAAAAGTCAGAATGAATTTTGTATAAAGATTCATTCTAAACTGACAGTCTAGATTTCGGAAAAAATGGAAAACATAAAGGTTTACAGACATTTTCCTCCCAGGCATTAGCATTAGAGCGCAACTCTACATCTCACGTAAAATCCTGGAACACGCTCTAATACAAACAGAGGAAAATGTCCCGCAGCCCAAAAAACTATTTTAACAATAGGGCGCACTTACATCAAAGAATCCACCGTACCATTTGGTTATGAAGCCGACCATAGGAACTGCTATGAAGGTAACCTGTAACACAATGTTTTAATGGAATATCATATTTAGAATGGAATGGCCCGTTCATGTTCAACAGAAGCTACGTTTCAAGCCCAGTGCCCTGGGGGAGCAATGTGTTGCATAAAATGAATGAAAGATTGGCACACTGGCGCCTCTTCCGAAATAGTACACTTATTTTAATATAACACCGCTTCTCTCTAGGATACTGCTCTGAACGCCTAACTATTTATCTGCAATAACGCCAAGTTCCAAAACTTTAAATTTAAAATATACTTTTTTAGTTTGAACTACGTGGTTGTTGCTTATAGTTAAAACTTACAGTGGCAAGTCTCCATGACATAATAAACATATAAACTAGCGCTCCAATCAACATAACTCCATTTCTTAGAAAGACATTTAGGTTAGTGGATACTGTAGCCGACATAGTCTGACAGTCAGAAGTGAGACGGGAGACCATCTCGCCTAAAAATAAAAAGGATTTGTATATTGGTTGCTCATATTCCGGGAAACAAACCACAACTTTATGAATACTATTGAGTACCTTTTCTAGTTCCTTTAGAGTGGGGGGGCACTCCACAGAAACCATGTTCTATCAATTTTCTACCCGACTTACGCATATGGCCAGATGTTAAGTTGGTATAGTCAGCGCCAAGAGTAATAATGGAGTGTCACTTGCGAATGGATTTTTAACACCGCACCTGCAGGCAAATTGCACGCGGGCACTTACAAAGTATATTATTGAACGGAGAGTAATCGCCAGATGCTAGCGCGGTGCTCGCAAGAGAGGCTCAGACGAGCGTTGAATTCTTTACACTCGATCATATTACTCTTGGCGCTGACTATAAAGTCTGCGCCGGTATTAGCTGGTCTGGACTGATCTGAGCCCAATTTTATTAGAACAGGCCAGACAAGCCTACTCCAGACGAGCCTCAGATCATACCAACTTTAAATCTGTGCATACGAGCATTTACATGCAAAGGGTTGTTTCTTAATTAGCTTACCTGACTTATTAATATCAAAGAATGCAATGTCCTGTTGTACTAATGAACTAAATAGGTCCAGTCTGACTCTTCTGCTAACTTTAGCTGTAGCAAAGTCAAAGCAACCACCACGAAGACCGCCGAATATCGAACTAAAATGAGGATTAGAAACTTTTATATGAAAACTTTTATCTAACAAAACAATGTTGAAAACATAAAATTCCTAACTTTTCGTGTTAATTTATTATTTTTATAGTACTATTCTTATAGTCCAATGAGATATTATTTGACTTGTAGATATTTTATACTTTTCACTTACTTTGTCTCGGTAAAACAATAAAACTATTCTATTCTATTATATGCTAGTCAAACTGACTTAAAGCCACGGTATACTCAAAAATTCATTTCAAATTCTGCTACTTCACTGACTATTTCATCTATTTACTAATTCTGTGATTAGTTTATATTACCTAACAAAAGTTAATATTCCCATTGTAATAACAGATTTAACAAGAATGGCCATGCCCCGATTCTTCACAATATCGCCAATTACTTGGCCCATCATCGAAGGTATAAACACTCGGACTAAAAAAGGAGATACAATACTTTTAAAATAGTTATCAGAATACGAATTACTTCCAAATAAAGGGCTGCGAATGCGCGGTAGAGTTGGGCGTTTGGGCTCGTTTTCAAAAGCGAGCTTTTTCGAGCTTTAGTGAATAACTAACGTTCTACTGGTTGAATCGAGCTAATTTTTGGATATAGTATGTATTGATACATGTATTGTTCGAAAGTTTCAGCCATGTCTGATCACTATTGCAAAAGTTATACGCTTGGAAGTAAAAAATAAATAAAAAAGCTTGTTTTTCGAAAACGAGCCCAAACGCCCAACTCTACTGCGCGGTGTCCGCAATCATTTAAATTACATTTGCAAGGAAAAGATTACATCTTTTCCTTTTTACAGCTCCATTACAAGTATGAGATAGAAAGTCGTTAAGGTTGGATTCAGGATATTTTATAGTGTCTAGAAATGTCAAGAGGTATGTATTGGTCTGCACGAATTTGGTTTCAACAAAAGAAAAATGCGCGCAGCCCGATCCGGACCCAATGTAAAGCTTACTTTAATCATTTTAACGGTTTAGAATTGAAAATGTAAGTTTTAGGCCCTTCAATACTTTTGAACTATAAAAAGGAGAGAAAATACAGATACAAAGTGCACTGTTGTAGAGATATTGACATCATAATAAATACTTTGAAATAATATACTATTATTATATTTAACCTACCAATTGCATATCCGCACAGAAATATGAAGCCAAATGTAAACCACAACCATTGTTCCCTACAGTATGACAGAAGCCGTTTTATGTGTGGCAGAGATGAAGTATCGTGCTTGGAGTCTGCAAAACATAGTCTTCATACGTTAGACCACAAGTTCAATCTCACAGATCCAGGACTGTGTTAACCCTCAGGCCGGCCTGTGCCGATTGATTTTAACGGGCGGTACGGGCCAGTTCGGGCCGCGCCGTTGAGCCCGAGAAGATGTATAGTTTACTTTGAACACTTTGTCATCAAAATTTGGAATTTGCCTTTTTTGATAATTGTAGTAACATAAAATGTATACTAGTGTTAAAACTAATCACACTCTAAAATTGTGGATAACAATTATCTCTGAACTTGGCAGTTGTCTGCCAATTACGGGCCGGACATTTGAAGTCCAACCGTTGGAGTGAAAACCATCGACTGGCTTTGAATTTGCGGGAAGAATTACATCTTGCGTTGAAAAGTTGTTGTCAAATACTTTACAACATAGTTTTTTTGGCCAAATGGACTACTTGAGCTGTGAAATGTGATAAAAAGTTAGATAAACATGTTAGAACCTTAGATTACAATTGATTGCACATCTTTCAGAGTCCGCGGACTAATCTCTTGCACCTGAAGGTATAAAAAATTTGAATTAGAGCACAGCTTTCCTCTAATTGCTCTAATAATATATTATAAATATGTAGTTCGTACAGTAAAGCCAGCAATTAGTCCACCGACTATACACTTTCCTTCTATTCATAACGTACCTTGATTATTCGGTAGATCCTGGAATAGCGGCTGGCTCTCCGTAACAGTAGAATGGACGGATTCAACAGAATGTGAGACTGATTCAACCAATCGATGATAGTCAAACTCGTGTTTTGTAATAACAAAATACCATAGTGCCATAAATAGAAGACTGGCTACTATAGAGAAGGAACATGACATATAAAGACCAGGATAGGTCAATTGAACAGGTAGTTCAGACAGGGCCAGTAATTTAATTAGGGTAAATGAATAACAGAATATAGAGAATAGGGTAATTGTCATAAAGAGTTTCTTAGTACATTGTTCTTTGCCAATAAGTATTAGAACTATTGCTAGTGTTAATAAAAGTACTCTAAATAGAGATAGAAAACAAAAGTCAATAGGATTGGTTACAAATGAATAACCGTCTAGAAAGAGTAGGAAGTTTAGGATTCGATCCTTCTCAAACGACCAGTTTGGCGAGTAGAAACCCAGTGAGAGCAACGAACCAGCCATATCGGCCAGCATAAATAGCGGGAGTAGCGCCAGTTTGCGCCGCATCTGAAAGTACGGTTAGAAGGTCTGAGACAAAGTGAGACTTAAGGAATTATGCATTATTTAACAATTAGTTAACAGTAAGATACTCAATGACAAAACGACAATGCAAGAGCAATTTGGTCAAGCTATAATTAGACAACAGAATCGAAACAAGCAAAAAAAGAAATGGAATAGTTTTTTTTTGGGTATAGAATCTTTATTTGCGATAATTTTGATAAACGGGGGCCCTGAATATGGGCCGTGATTGTCTTGATGTTTTCAAAGAATTCTGGCAGAATTTTAAAATCACAGAAAAGTTTGATAGAATGGACTTTTCAACTAAACGGAGAGACTTCCAGAAAACAGAACTATGCTGAACTGAAACATTTTGAGTTTCTCTTCCAAATAGTTCGGTTTTTCACAGTTCTGTTGTATAGGAGTCCCCAAACGGAGTAAAGAAGATCTTAAATCTGCCGCAAATATGAAAAAGCATCGGTTAAAAAACTGTTAAGCAAAATACAATAAAATATTATAAACCAAAGTGGTACGGCGAAACACAAGGATATATAGTTTATCTTAACCTCTATGGATCTATATTGATTTTATTTTAACTTTTAGATCGTCTTGTATTGCTAAAATAAGTCAATGATATAGTTTCCGTATCATGGGGCAGGCAAGCTTAAGAATTGTAAAACGTGCCGTTGTCGTTGTCAGAGATACTGAAGTACACATATAATTTAGATGTGGAGACATCGTATGATTATAATGTTGCGAAACTGTAATGACTCATAGGATATTTTAGGATATTTGGGGAGGGATGTATTTTGCTTCTTAAGTTAAGAATACAAGTAACAAAACAATTGTGAAATTACGACGTTGTGAGGACTAATAACGATAGAACACGATGTGAAGGGAAGTTAGCACGGATTCGAAGAAAATCATCTTTAAATTATTTCAAAAGAACGTTGTTTACATGCTCTATTGCAACGCTACTCAGACAAATCGGCGATTGACAACCGCTAAACTTGTCAACGGCAGCGACCGGAACCAATAAACCAAAGATAAAGTAATTTTGTTGTTTTCTTCTGTTTAACTTAATTTTTCAATAATTATTGAAATTTTCAAATCGACTCATTAGTATAAATCTTTATTTAAGGTAGTTCTTTGGGGAGTTTTATCAGATTGTACCATGAAGAAGGGTAGAAGTGTCGATAGAACTAAAGAGCAGTTAGAGTAGGTTGCGTTGATGTTTGTTGTGAAGGATATAATTTAGTTCTAACAACGACTTAATATTATTGAAATGTTTGGAAGATCTTACGAGTAGGGATTCCACCGACACATATGGTCATCTGGTTCCGAATATAATAACTTGCTTGGAATGGCTTTTAGAAGGTCTGCCTGTTTCTAAACTTAATTTCACCTATAGTTTGCAGGCGATGAAGCTGCCTTTAGAAAAGGAATTAACATACTACATGATTTCTTTATTGGTTCCTCTATATATATGCAAAATATCATTATAACCGAGGTATGCACCGATTGTACGAGGAATAACTTCGCGAACTTACGTTGTGATATAGTATCTAAAGAAGTTCAAGTAATTATTATGTCTAGATACGAAGAAGATCAGCATTTGCTCTTTGTGCACCCTTTTGTGCAAGATTCACCTCAACTCAGGATGAAGTTTACCCTCCAAAACATTTGATGTTGAGTTATATTCCAGAAGAATTCTTTGATGTTAAGTGTTAGTGATGATAGTTTTTGCTTTACCTTACCGGTCATGTTTAGTGCACGAATCACTGACATTTTGTCTTGGAAAGAATTCTTCATTTAATCTTGGAGTTATCAGCGACGATGAAGTAAAAGAAAGTCGCTTCATAGGTATTACCGGGGTAAGTAGCTAGCAGTATAAATGTCACAATATTTAAAGTTATACACTTCAGGTATGTGAAACCTCGATGTCGAATGACCACACCTTGTTTCTTACCAAAACAGGATCGGTGTATGGCTGTGGAAACCCAAAAGCTGGCAAACTTGGCCCAATAAATCAGAAGTTTGTCGTAGAACCTGTATTAATTGCAGTATCAGAGGTAATATTAGCTCATTAAAATGTGTTTATATATTTTTTTGTTGCAGAATCCAGTTCTTGGAATTTTTGCAGCGAATGATTACTCCGTATTTGTTACAAAAACTATAGTAAGTTCATTGCAATAATTAGTTGGTCAGTGTTTCCTATCAGGTTTATATATCAGGCATTCTGTCGGACACATTTCTGACCGAAAAGAAAAAAAGCTCAAAATTCTATGAAATTTCCTTGGAACGAGAGGATCGATCGTTCAATTTCACCGTCAAGGTAAGCTAATTCTTGCCTCTTGTCTATTTATCATTTTATAGGGAATCAAACATTGTAGTGAAGCTAATGGTTTTATCCTGCTTGATATAATCGAGCACAATAAGCTACAACGATATGCCTTCGGCAATTATAAGGGAACTGTTTATGATGTATTTAGCGCCACTAAAGAGTTCTGTACGTTTTTTATAAATATACGTCATGCAGACTTTCTTAGTTTCAGATTCCCGAATCGCCTCAGACTTGGAACGACCATCGTTTGCAGTTGGCGACGATGGTGACGACTCCGATTATGAGGAAGTTGGTTCTATGGAACCTTTTGAAACAAGTCACATCTGCACTGTAAGCACAAGTGATCCGGCCATCAAAGAACTTCAGGTAGTTGACTTACCTTATAGAAAGTTAATTATACGTGATAAATCTATTTTATAATATTTAATAAAGTTATACATAGTCTTCAAAAAAAAAAAAAAAAAAGTTTTTTTAGGTGGAGATTGTTATTGGGGATGTGATGGACTTCTCTGCCAATGAAGCAGGAGTAGTACTGCGCAAATCCTTAAAAGCAAAGTTTTCGCTTGTCTCGGGTCATCGCTTCGAGCACTGTCGAATTTGCCTGAGCGGACAATTTGTTAACTTGAATGTTTTGCAACTCCGAGTTTTCCCAGATGGTAAGCTTTGCTTTTCGTGGCTATTTTTCTAGAGATGCAGCATTATTTTCATATTGTTTAGGTTCGCTAATCATGCTGGCTACTTTGAGCGATTTTGCCAATACGGTTGGTTCCGGTCAACTTCTTCCACCCATCATCGTTTCTATTTAGCCTTGTCTGTACCGGGGTCATCTACAACTAATGTCCTCAAATATGACTGGTTGTGGTGGAGAAGGAAGTTTTCGTTTTCCAACACAATATCACAAGAACGAAATCTATCACAATAAGCACTTGATTGCGGTTGTCCAGGTAAAACGCCTTCACTCGTTTTAATACGTGATACTTGAATTGGAATTTACGAAACTCATCAAATTACAGGAAATACCAGGCACCCATAGCATTCGGAATTTTTCTGCAACTCACGATGGTCTAAGTATTGTTTATACAGTTGATGACAGCTATGCTATTGATTCGGATTTACATAGAAAACAAGCGTTTGTTCCTCAAAAATGGAGATCGCTAGACGTAAGCAGTAACTAGAATGTATATGTTGAAATTGAAATGCAATTTAGCTGAGCCATCTTCAGCAGATGAGAGAAGAATATGGCTTGTCCGGCACGATTGCAGACGATTTCGTAGTCTGCTCGTATTTTGAAGAACCAGACGAAAATGATGGTCAAAATATCAATCAGACAATATCTATACCTCGTCAGCTACTGCAACTCTGGTGCCCTTCACTTGCAAATAAAGAAAATAATGTCATTGATTTGGAGACGGAGAGAAAATGTCTCTGGAAATATCTGCAAGGATATCGATTTATTTCAAACGGTTTGTTTTACTATGGTGTATCTGAAACACAACTAAATACTTTAGACGCGATTAGTAACCGGTTTGTAGACTCAGAGGAAGATGTAACACTAAACGTTTCACATCGCTCGGGGTAAGACATTCCATATCTTAAAAAATATAATGATAATTGCAGGTATTTTTCGGAATTGTTGAGATCTGATGTAGTAAATCTAGACAGTTCTTTACTTGACTGTCTCTTGGTGGCCAATGATGGTATGGAAGTATATTTTAATCAGTGAGTAGTATTTTAATATTTCTTTTTTTATATTAACGAGCACCATTTCCTTTTCATTACAGTTGGTGGCTGAGCCTTCAGTCCATGTACTTTGAAGTAGCCGTGAACTATCAGGAAAATACTGGATTTCCCTGTTTTGAAATTGACTATCCAGGATCAATTGTTAAAGATGCCGTAAGAGTACTAACTCATGCCAGCTACCTTTTTCTACTTTCGGTTCCCCAAGTGAGTTGAGCTTTCGGCAGGAAATGTCTTTGGAAGGCTAACCATGTTCTTATGTATTTTTAATTTTCTCTAATTGAGCCTTAGCTTCGAAATCATTATTCTTATAATGTTATTAACTGAGCACTAAAGCCGCTTCTGTTTCCAAACTAAAATAACAATTTAGATATGCCAACTCATTGACTTTTTTGATCATTATCTAATGGAACTGCTAGTGAAGGATTGTTTTGACGTGTTGTTTTTCCAAGGTTTGTATTGCTTACGGAATTTAAAAAAAAGTATACGTTTAGTGGGAGAAAGCACACTCGGCTACTTGTTCGATCTGTATATCAACTTTGAGCACTGGCGGGAATACATAAGTGATAATTTCACTCACAATCTTCATCTGCTTACTATGTGGAAATTTTCATCTGAAGCTCCATTATCGTTGCTAAAAGAGTTGGTAATACCAGTGAAATTTTTAGTTAGCCGAGTAACTATTTTCATTGTGCCAAGTGCCACATATAAAACTAAGGCTGGAAGAATTGCGGAACAACATATTAAATATTTGTTCGCGTGCTTCGGTATACTTACTATTTCGAAAATAATATCCGACTATTTTACACATCTTTTCAGTGTTCAACATCATATCGACAAACTTGTTAATAATTCGAAAAGCAGTCAGTGGACGCCAAATATACAGTGAGTAAAACTGAATATTTCCATAATTGATAAATCTTTTGCAGGCATGACATTGTCTCGTTTTCGGCTAACAATCCACTAGCCAGTTACTCTGCCGATACAGCGTCCGTCACTCTGCTTGCCAATACTCGCAACGTTAAGGTAATGTGTTTTCAGTAAATATAGCCTGTTGTGACTACACCAACCAGAACTAGAAAACAGAGAACTGCCATTAAATATCTTCTCATCTTCTATATATATCTTCTTAAATATCTTACTAAATATTTGTTGTTTTAGGGACATAATAGTGTCATGGGCCTCATGTCAACCAATATTTGGCCTTTGCTATCCGAGGCCTCCGTTATTGATTTCTTGACTAACGGTAAATTCTGCTATACATGGGAACGCAGTAAAATTGAGGTATAAGTGAAGAATAACAGGCTATAGTTGTAATATTTTAGAACGAGTTGAAGTGTTTGAATACAAACAATATTACATATGCTTACTTACCAGAAATGGATGAAACAGCCAGGGGCTGGGTTTGTTTCGCGTATGCAACCGCTTACATTTATTTTATAGCTAGCATATCTAGCTGAAGATTTGCGAAAAAAATATTCAACAGATGCCTGCTCTAAGACAAAAAGACGAACGTCATTCCGCAAAATATCCGAAAAATCGGTGGATTTGGGAACCTCTCCTCCTTGTTTGGGAACTTCTATATCTGAAGGTGAGGGATTTATGATTGTTCACTCGCTATTTGATATTAAATAACGTCAATATATACAATTTTCATTTAGAAACTGAACCTATTCCTGCCCTTTCACCCGAACCACAACCGACAGCTGAAGTGAACAAAGATCCAACTCCTTCTCAGTCGCTAGTTTCCCTTCTGGACCAGCCGGTAATATCAGCCTGGAAAACGACCGCTCCAATTGATATCGCTGCAATCGATTGTATGTTCTAGATTTAACCTTATTGATATGTATATAAAATTTTCAGCATCTAGTAAGGTCAAACATCGTGCTTCGCGGAAATTTACACCGAAGAGCAGAAAGTTCCATACTGTTCAGGTTGAAGAAGATTCCCCATCGGTAGCACCTTGGTTTGTTCGAATATCAGTAAAGCGGTATAATATCATGTTTTTAGGGCTTCCTTCGGTTCAAGTCCAGGGAAATCGCTACGGGATATACAAGTCGAAGAACAGAGTTTGACGAGCAACAGAGCCACCGCAACTCCGAAGAAAGATATCAGGCGGAAGGAGAGAAATGACTCGTGGAGTCAGGTGCAAAAATTTTTCGCATGTGCCAGTTACAATTATGATTTCAGACAAAGCAGCACGCTACTCCAAAGACTCCTTCATTTGCAGAAATAATGGCAGACCAGGAATTGAAAGCCAAACCAAGTATAAACTGAACTACTCAATGAAATACATTAAATTCATTTTTAGAACAGTCGATAGGGCGACCTTTGGAGTATGTTGTCTGTGAAGAAAGAGCCATTGAACAGTTGGTAGTGCTTTACCGTCAGCAGGCTGGTGATGAGGTTAGATACAAAACAATATTCACAGTTCCTACGTATTTAGGTAATCGTTAGCGTAGAGAGAATAGATGCTCAATTAGAAGAATAGCACTTAGCGGTACTTAGCCAGGGTCTTTTTCATTTACGGGATTGTAATTATTTATGTCTATCTATAGTAAATAATAAATATTGTAGAGAATTTTAGGCTTTTTTGAGTCTGAAATTTGTTGCATGTGTCGCTATTTGCGATTGTTCTTCCACCCTGTGTCCGGACCAGAAATATCCGGAATTCCGTTTTCCATTCGATAGTTAGAATTTAAATACAACAGCTGATCTGGACAAAACTTTTGGGTGCACTCTAGAAATTGGCAGTTGTTCTCGCTCAAGTAGTGCGCACCTCTTTGCTCAGCTTGGCCTCAGTGCTTACGTTTCGCTCAATGCTGGCTGGCTTGGCTAGGTACCGGCACACTTCAAACTCTGCACTTATCCAGTTGCTTGCTCCTCGAGCATTTCAAACTTTTCGAAAAAATAAATTAAAAATTAGGATAGACCTGTAATTAAGGGCATTGTGTTGGTACTAGTACACCTAATAGTTGAATGACTGCTACCTAGTCGGACGATAAACGGTTAAATCCAATATTTTCGGTAGATGTGCGCACTCGTGAGCATCGGCTCGGCATCGGGACCTCGCTCGTTCGGAACTCTTCGAGCAGCCCATATCTAGTAAGAAGTTCCGACCGTGAATCAGACCTAAGGGTTCAAAAGAGAAAACTGCACTTGGAATGCTATCTCAACCAGGAGAAATAACGGAAAACCTCCTTTTTTCAACGGCTCGTTTGCGAACCAATCGAGCAGCCCGTCTCTTCTAGATGGTCTGATCACCTATTTATTCTACATGTAGCTAATCTACTGTAGCTTCTTGTTCTGACCAACAACATATAGTAATCAACGCCTACTATATATGGGAATCTAGCAAAATTGTTAAAAATTGCTAACTTGCGGTAATATACGACCTGGATTTCTGCTAAAGGTCTACTACTAAAAGACTATACCTTTTGGGAAGAAGGTCAACATAGGTTTGTACTCAAACATTCTAGAAAAGTAAACTGCGGCCTGTAAGAGGGAGCAACTTGACGAAAACGTATTCAACCATAGACAAACGCAGGTTCAAATCTAAAAAGTGGATTTCCTGCGAAATTATTACGTTGGTCTGGGCCCAGCCAGCGGGCCTACTCAAATTTAAAAGTCTGTCACCCACAACCAAGAAAACATATACAGCGACCGTATGAATGACGATGACGATTAGTCACCTAAATAAAGACGTTCTTAACTTGTCGATAGTTCTGAAGAATTAACGAATTTGCTTAATTAGAAATTATTACGTTGGTCTGGGCCCAGCCAGCGGGCCCACTGATAATAAGAAGATAATAACTACATGATAGAAGTACCTTTAACATATTATTGTTCGTCTCAAAATAAGTAGAACTAATTAGTGCTATAACCCCGCCAGATGCTCAGTCTATGCATTAGTACTGAATAGCTTTATCGACCGAAAAATCGATGGACATCTAGAAAACATAATTATTTATATCGATATAACATCAAGCGAAATTAGCTCACCGAGACGTAGCCCTGCATCTTGGTTAGGTGGTTATGTGTAATACATTGGTTCGGCCAGAATTGATTCAATAAGCTGACTTCAGCAATTTTAAGCTGCTGCTCCGGCTCTACTTTATAAGTAAGTGAAACCTTTCACATAGTTAATAATGCGATATTTAGTTCGGAAACCGAGCTATAGAATATTTTATATTTTTTAAAGAATAATTGAGTTTGCTCGCTAATTTCATACAAGTCGCAATTTCACCACTAGCTGACGGCTTGCGAAACACTCCGCCGGCGAGTGTCGTAGAAAATTAGAGAAAACGGATTTTCGCATTTTTACAAAGCTTTGAAGTTCTAATTTTTAAAATTGAAGTTTGTAAATTTACATCTAATATATGTATACATATATAATTATAACGTTTAGAAACTGCGTGCCATCGTTGTATATTATTCAGTCGTCTTGATTGAAGATCAAGGATGTCGATGAATAATCGCGGTCGCAACCGTCCTCGCAATTGCAATGGGTTGGTAATCTAGTCATTCGATAATAATGGTAAATTTCAGGTTTGAGAATCCTGATTATTCCCCTGCTGTGATGCTGGTGAATTCAAAATGGGATAAAGCGTTGCAGACAAAATTGGAAGAGTTTCGTCAGTCTGATGATATCGGTAAAATTATTGTATATTGCGTTGTATATAGTTTTATCTTCAAGAACTTGAATTTCCAACTATGGAGAGTCATCTCCGGAAGCGAATTCATGAAGTTGCAAGGAGATTTGGTCTCCAATCCGCTAGTGTTGGGTAATTACTTTTGCTGAGTATTTTCTAAATAGTTGTTCCTCCAGCAAGGAGCCCTACAGAGCCGTTACTGTGACTCGGAAGAAGAGATTTTCAATTCACAGCTCAGTGAAGGCTTCTGAGCTACGCCCGCTGCAGCTAACTGATAAAATGAAGCAAGCAGTAAGACATTTTTGATGAATTAAATTGATGTTGTTCTTTCAGATCGCTTCTTTTATGAAGGCTCATCCCATCACTGAAAAAGTTGTCCAAGACTACTTGTCCGAGGAGAGCTTCGTCAAACGTTCGTCCATTTTCCGAAAGATATTGAAACACTTCTTTTAGCCAGACGAAGAAATACGGATTTCACAAAGGAGTACAGCTTATTAATACCTCCTAAGCCGAATACTCTCCCTGAGATGATGGCACAAAGGTTTGTATACAGATTCATGGAGTCGGCTATTTATTTATATGTAGGTATCAACTGCCTGCCTATAAACAGCGGAGCGAGATCCTGAATGCTATTAATAGCCATCAGGTTGTCTTGATAACAGGTGGAACTGGATGCGGAAAGACAACTCAGGTAGTTTTTGCGATTGTATTCCTTATTCTTCAATTATCTAGGTACCTCAATTTCTCATGGAGGAAGCATATGAAAATAGCTCGAACATTCGGATAATATGCACACAACCACGACGATTGCCTGCTGTTGCTGTGGCTGAACGTGTTGCAAGAGAGCGAAACGAGAAATGTGGACTCACTGTTGGATATCACATACGCTTGGAGCAAAAGTATGTGTTCATGGATTGCTAGTAAAGACAATAATTTACAGAACCTCTGCCCAGACGGTACTCACCTACTGCACGAGTGGCGTGCTATTACGTATGCTAACCGATGACGAAATTGCCAAAGACGTATCCCATATCATTCTGGTAAAAATATTACATATTTGAAGATACTCGGACTGTATATTTAGGACGAAATTCACGAACGAGAGCAAAACACCGACTATCTGCTAATTGCTCTCAAACAAGCAGTTAAGCTAAGAAAGGATTTGAAGGTAGTGATTAAAAACTCTTTTTTTCCAATTGCTCATTATAGATCATTCTAATGTCCGCTACTATGGAAGGAAATTTGAAGCTGTTTAAAAGCTATTTTGGAGAAAATATACATACGAAGCATGTGGATAGTACGTTGCTATTGTTCACGGATGTATCACATGTTTTTAGTCCCGTCGAGATTGTACCATGTGGAAAAGTTCTATCTCGGCGATGTCTTAGCAATGACGGGATACATTCCGGAAAGTAATTTTGTTTCAAGTGGCCCATTTGACTCGTCCTTCAAGGAATCTGCTTCGTTCGTTCATTCGTAATATCTTATGTTCATTAATACTATTAGGTTCCCAAATGTAAGCGCTTGGAATTCTGAAGGTTTCCATTCCATGCAAAATTCATCTTCGGTGAACAATCTGGCATTGCGGTTCTCCAATGGGTTCGGCCCTACAGTTGGGAATAGTTCTCCTAGAACTGAATGGGATGGGGATAAATGGAATTCAATCAGTAGTACACCTGTCAACTCATTTTCACAGCAGTACCGCAGTCCATCGGTGAGTTACCTGTGCTGCATTGTATTCTCTTTCTCTCTGTTTATTATATTTTGCTAACATTGCTATTTTTCAGAATTTATTGAGCTCAAGTGTTTATCCTGCGAGCTCCTCTCAATCATATACGCACAACGCATTGCAGAATGTAGCTCAACAGCTTGCAGTGTTCGTTTCCGCTGAATCTGTCAAATGATTATCGTTTTTCAGCTCACAGCAAAATGCATCCATACCACACACTTATTCAGTCGGCGATAATCAGGTAAAACAATTCTATCTTGCTTTTTTTTATGTTTGTTCTTGTCAGTGCTCTTCCCATGATAACTACAATGGTCCATCGGACGCTGTTGGCTATAATCAGGTACGCAGCTCTGTCTTTACATTCGTGCCTACTATTTTCAGTCGGTACAATTTCATCCCGATCAGTTCAGTCATCCACCGCCGCCTCTGGGTCAGCCATTGCGACATTGTGAGTAATTAGCTCAGGTGTTGCATTTCAAATAGATTGATTGGAAGCTCACCTCAGGATTGGGAATTATTGTTTTACTCTGAGCACTATATTGCCATGGATTTTATTTTTATTTTATTTGCATATTTAGCTGTTACTTGGTGTGGTTCAGCAAATGAAGCCACTTGTTATGACAACCCTATGGACATCGTGGAGATGCCTACAGGATGTATTGATCCCGATTTCATGGCCGAATTTGAGCAAATGGGTAATTTTCAGACTATTAAGTATTTGAGATTTTCGTACAGGATCTATATCTGCTCAGACAGATGGTGTTTATGAAGAAAGCCCTCAGAATTGGACGCATACGGTGTGTATTGTTGTATACTACTTTATCCAGCTTTTTAAGCAATCAGTGTCATATATGCCTCAGCCAGAAAATTCATCAATTCATCACTGGGATCAACATGCTCTTTATAGTGGTAGCAACAAACAGGTAATGCATCCAGTTCGCGAAGAGTTGTTCATCCACAATTTAGAGTGAAGCGCCTCAGTTCTATATACCTCAAGACAGCGTTAATCAATTTCAAGCAGACTGTAACCATACTTCTATTCAGTTGGCATCCCAAGCCGTGGAAAATGTTGGATTTGGTGGCAATTTTATGAACAACGATAATTCATTTGGAGTACGTTTAGCAGTGTGGAATACCCAGTTGAAATACCAGGAGGGCCCCTATTTTTTGACTAGTTTTCTGGAGGGCACCTCGGAAATCGAGGAAATTTTTAAATAATGATGACTTTACGTTCAATTTTAAGGGAGGACCCATGAATCATTCATTGATTTAGGCTATGTTGCGACAAGAGCAAATGGAAATTAGTAGAATGAAGCAGACTATCAGAGCTGCTCTTGCTGATCGCTACAAGGAATTCAACCCACAGATTACTGAGAAGTTGAAATCACGCCATATTAATCATCGGACCTTGGTCGATGTATTAACTATTTGAATTTTTCACGATTGAATTACACTTTTAGAATTATATGCGACTAGGTGGGTCGGAGTATGAAGATAATATCGACGTGTTTCTAATCACGCATGTGGTAATGCACTGTGTCAATAGTATGGTCGATGGTATGTATATTTTCTGTGTAACAAATATTCATCACTTTCAGGTGCGATCCTTGTATTTCTACCTGGTTATGAAGATATTAATCAAGTTCGGGAAAAACTGGAAGCTGCACCAAATAGTCAAAAGGAGAGAGTGGTAACTTAATGCGCATCCTTCTGAATTGCTTATTTTATTAGATTTTAACTCTTCATTCTCAAATGAATTCCCAGGATCAGCAACGGGTGTTTGAGCCATTGCCTAGCTCTTGTAGAAAAATTGTAAGTTGTTACATATGTGCCATTAATCTAAGAATTTAAATGCACAGATTCTTTCAACAAACATTGCCGAGGCTTCGCTAACTATTGATGACGTTGTATTCGTCATCGACTGTGGCAAAGTTAAAGAAAAGTCATACGACTACACTTCCCGGATCAGCCAGCTAAAGGTTTCATGGATTGCTAAGAGCAATGCTGAGCAGAGATCAGGTATTTATTCCTGTGGCTGACGATGTTTGACTAAATTTTACAGGAAGAGCGGGTCGCTGTCGTCCGGGTTTCTGCTTTCGTCTATACAGTGTGGATAACTTCGCCAACATGCTTTCTACACAGACCGCAGAAATGCAGAGAGCTGCTATTCATGTAATATTTGCTTACTTGTATTTTAGTTTGATATTTTATTAGGATGTTGTTCTTCATGCCAGGATGTTCTCTCCTGAACATATGTCTGTCAAAGAGTTTCTTCAACTCGCTCCGGAGCCTCCTCTCGCTGTTGCTATTGAGCACAGTATTTCATTTCTTGAGGTATGCTTTATACCTCAATTTCTATTAATCGCTGTCACAGGTATTGGGTGCTATGTATTCAACTGCGAGTACTAGTGATATGAATACTTCTTCCGGCTCCACGACCGGTCTTGATCCTGCTCTCACTGCCATGGGTCGACTTATCGCTCACCTGCCTTTAGATCCACAACTTGGTTCGCTTTTAATTTTAACATCTATTCTGTTCTATTTTTTAGCTCGACTTCTGCTGTTTGGTCTTGCACTGAAGTGTCTTTCCCCTGTTGTGACCCTTGTCGCTGCACTGTCCCATAGAGATCCATGTAATTAGGTGGAATTATATCTAGTTAATTTAATTTATTAAGTTACTATACCTGGACCCGATGAAAGAGAACGATCTAACATAGCGAAGGATCGTTTTGCACTCAGAGATCTCTCTGATCATCTCATGCTTATTAGGTACTATCTTGTAATTTTTTACATACTCTGCTACTGTTTTAGGATTATGCACGAGTTTGATCAAAAGCAACCACGAGATTATGTGCAATTTGCTCGCGGAAGTTTTCTCTCTCTCAATGTTCTTAAAATGATTCAGGGAATCAGGCAAGTCAGTGGCTACACTATGTTATAAAATAATCTATTTAGGAAGCAGTTGTTGGTTGAACTAAAACGGGCCAGGCTGATTTACTACGAAGGGGACGCTTCGAACGTACTCCGGGATCCTACATACAACAAGTATTATTTCATTCGTTATTTTTCTTTACTATTGCATTTCTTAGATACTCCCAAAATTGGCCTATGGTTCAAGCTGCGATTGTTGCTGGTTGCTATCCTGGAATTGGAGTTGTCAAAAACAACAACACTAAACTTCGCAAGGTTCGGATAGGGTAAGCTGACGATAATTCTATGAATTATCTCTTGCATATTGCGTGTTACTAACTGTATACTCAGGGATGAGCAAATGGCTTCACTCCATCCTTCATCGGTCATCAGGCGGCAAGCTGCTATGGCTTCCAAGATAGCATCATCTGATACTGAACCGTTGTTCCAACTATTAGTATTTCAAGAAGTATCTCGGATAGACGACGGTTTAGCGGTAGGATTTTATTTCATTGTGTCAGATAAACAATATTGTTTAGCTTCGAACTGTTTCGATTGTGCCACCTATCGTGGTATTACTTTTCTCAGGTCCGATTAGGATGAGACAAAGCACTATCTCACAGTTTCAATTGGGTAATTTATCTTCTAGTGTGTGATAAATTTCATATAGTTGAAGATGATGAACTTGATGCTGTCATGAGTAACGAACCACCTGCTACTGGCGATCTGGACTGGAATCTTTCTCTGTATGAACTTGACGAAAACGTTGTGTTTAAGGGAAATCCTGAGGTTTAATCTATCAGCATATACTTTGACTTTCTATTTTTAGTATCTTCAATTGTTACTCCGATTACGTCTAAAGCTCATGCTGTATTTCTTAGACGTCATGCAAAATCCTCGTCATCTGACAGCAGAACGTGATGATCATTCGGTAATACTTTCATTTTAGTCTTGCTAATTTTTTAATTAAGAGTCTTCTTGCTACTCTAGACGTAATTCTATCAGAGGAACACATCGCAGAAAATTTCAAGCCTGTGTCGAATTTTTCTGTTCCGCCTGATCAAGAAGTGCGTCCAACTTACTTTCCACAAGGTTATTTGCTTTACTTTTATCCATATCTTGAACAGTTTAGATTGTGTGCCCCCGAAACCATCTGTTCACTGTGAAGTAGTGACGAGGAATTCGCAGTCTGAATACACTGTTTCTCAGCCGAAATCAGATCAGATCAATTACGGTAGATCCTCAAATTTGATCCGCGAGTCTTCTGTTCTGGAACAGTTGCTGCCGAATAGTTCACAAAGGCCAGCGAGTTATCCGGTTTGTTTTCTATCTCTCACAACTATTCTCATAAATAATTCAGGAAGACATAGATAGTTTCCCAAAGAAAAAAACTACACTTTCTTTGAATGATGCCAAATTCGACAAAATGGAAAAGCAAGCAGTGAGATCGGTATCTGTCTATTTTGCCTTTCTATTTAATAGTTGTTTTAGGAAGTTTATGATAAGCCATCCGTTTCACAATCCTGTGATGTTCGCGCATACCAACCTCTAAGGAGCAGTATGAACTCTTCCTTCCGACAAACTGACAATCATTCTGGATATGCTAGCCATAGTAAGAATGTCGATGATAAGGAATCTTGGGACCGCACGCCTGCCGCAATACGGCAGCGCCAAGAAAGTCATAGACCTAATGATGAGAAGAGCGGAGCTTGTGACAATTCGTTCAATGGTCGTCAACGAATCAATTCCCATCGTGCTGGTAGGAACACCGCAAGTAATTATAACAGTCGAGGAGCTTATCGTTGCGAATCAGGTTATAAACCACCTCGTCATGCTTCAAAGAACTGGCAACAGGAAGGAGGCAAAAACGAAAAAGCACCCATGGTTGACGAATATGAGGAGTATGAAGATGATCGGTACTATGGAGATTCGCATGGTACAATCATAATTTTACTTTATATTATCAATACTTATATTTAGATCATCGCTCATCTGCTGGATTTAGAAAATGGGATAATAGATATCATCAACAAGATTACAATGATCAACGACATTCGCAGAGGTTGGTAAATTAATATATATCTAATTTATTTTTTTATTCATAGGAATCGTGGTGGTTCATTTTCGAATCGTGACCAAACCAGGAAGGTTCCTGAAAGATCAAAAAACCACGATAGAGGATGGAACAGTTCAAATACAAATGCGGTCAGGGATAAACTTTAAATCATTACTATAATATTTATTTCAGGCTCCTTCTGTAACCTATAACGATCCGGGAAACTATGGTTGCGACGATGTTCGGATGGAGCAGAAGGATAGACAAACATGGCAACAGAAAGATTTCGAAAATGCAGAACATAACTATAGGTGAAAATTCATTTCTTTTGACGGATTCAGCCAAGTTTGGTTGTTTTGGAAATTAATTTTTTCAGACATGATCATGGTGGAAGTTATGATTTCGAAGATGTACCAGAGGATCCTAAAGTAGATCGAAGTGTTAGTATGCAGGCTTTTTTCACAATCAATGGTATTTTTCAGTCAGATTCTCGTGATCGCAGAAGAGGTGGCGGTTACAAATCTGATCAGAATCGGAATTCGGATCGTACGAATAGGTATGACTGTTAGAGAAATTTCTAAGCTTTTTTATTATTTTAAGGGTATCCTTCAAGCAGAGTAGAGGATCTGATAATCAATTCCGGTCCACTGGCAGTCGAGGTATATGGTGTTTGTTTTTCTATTGAGATTTTAATATTTCAGATAATACAACAAGTCAAGAAGAACGTCCCAGGCAAGGCCGTGATGATTTTAGCGGACGAGGCGCTGGAAGAAAGAAAGTTTTCTACAATTCCAAACAACATCGCCAAGGCACACATTAGTGCTGTATACCATTTAATGCTATTATATATGTGTTCCTCTCCGGTTATTTATGTTCAGGCTTATAATTTTATTCTTAGTGCCTGTTTTAGATATTTTCTTTTCTATGTTATTCCTGTTGTAGCCTCATTTTTGTAATCTTATTATCTTAGTCGCATTATCCTCCGGTAGTTCCTGTTAGCTATATTTATTCTGTTCATAATTTATATCTTTCATTTCTATCTTTCACATAATCATTATTTTAGCCTCAAATAAATTATTTTGGAAGTCTTTCATTGTCGGTATTCAGTTTTCACCAGATAGATGCTATGTATAGTTATTGAAATTTTCAAGGGTCAATTGTTAAGGAAATGAATAGTTGTGATATTGGAGGTCACAAATATACGCTGGAGTACTGCTCCATATTGGACTGTAGTAGAAAATCAGTTCCGCAGGTATGGACTTTTCTCCCTTTACCTAGAACTGTGTATTCCAGGATGAATATGGTTATGGGTCGTGTCGCAAAGTAAGCGACTTTGAGAAGATCGGCAGGATTGGGGAAGGCACATATGGAGTTGTCTACACCGCAAAAGACTCCAAGAATAGTGGCCAGATTGTACGTGTGCTTTGGTGTACTCGTAATTTTATAATTTTTTAGGTGGCACTTAAGCAGGTTCGAATTGACGACAAGACCGTGGCATCCACAGGTATATCAGTGTCCGCGCTTAGAGAAATAACGCTGTTGAAGAAACTGAAACATGAGAATATTGTTCGGCTAAGAGAGGTATGGCTCATATTTCAATACAATACTCTATTGATTTATATTTAAGATAGCTGTTTCGCGCAACATCAAAGGAATCTTTCTTGTGATGGATTTTTGCGAGCAGGTACTTCTTCGCTGATCGTATTTTCATAAATGTTGATTTTATTTCTAGGATTTGGGGGATCTACTGAGCAACATGAATTTGCCCTTCACAGAACCGCAGGTTAAGTGTATTCTCCTCCAGTTGTTGAAAGGAGTCGCATACTTACATGAAAATTTTGTTATACACAGGGATTTAAAGGTAATTTTTAATGCATTTCAAATTTAATTAGTATGAACAGGTGTCTAATTTGCTCATGACATCTTCTGGTGTACTGAAGATAGCTGACTTCGGTTTGGCCCGCATATTTGGCGATGAAAATCTGGAGATGACTCCAAAAGTTGTCACTCTGTGGTATCGGAGTCCAGAGGTACTGTTTGGTACAAAACAGCAAACACCAGGTTTGAAATGCGTATTTTTTGCAGTAACAGTTTTTCTAGGTATCGACATGTGGGCGATTGGATGCATCATGGGCGAATTACTTCTACATAGAGCATTGATGCCTGGAAAAAGCGAAATAGACATGGTGAGTATTGGGTTTCCGTTGTTAACGGCAATCATCTTTTACAGATTGATCGCATCATTGCTCTACTCGGCACCCCCACGGAAGTTCTATGGCCGGAGATGAAATTACTTCCGCTATTCGCCACGTTCGAGCTAAGATCACAACCGTACAATAACCTAAAAGTAACCTTTGATAAGCATTTAGTTTTATTACTGTTATTTTAGAAGCATTTCGAGGGAGCTTCTGATGACGCCCTCGATCTTCTGAATGGGCTATTCAAATTTAACCCTGCGAATAGGCTTTGCGCCTCCGACGCTGTGGAACACGACTATTTTAAGGTACGCTGTTTTCCCTTCTTTTCACTGTGGTAGGCTGCCCTGCAAACGCGGTATATAGCCAAGTGTTAGTTGTTTGTTTGTCTATTTTGCTTTTTTGATAACTAATTAATTCCTGTATACAAACTACTGTTTTTCAGAACTATCCAGTTCCGTGCGAGCCGGATCTGATGCCATCTTTTCCGCAGACCAGAGGAAAGAACAGGCGACGAAGCTCATCATCGGTAATAATTTTGTAACTTGTTCTATATATTTATTTTTTTCTGTATAGTTTTAATAAATATTAATTTTCTTGTTTTGTTTATATGACATTATGCAACTTTTTTCTGATCATCCAGCGAATTGAGGTTAGATTGAGGCTATTGTTACACTTCCAATATGAGAGGTTACCATTTCAACCGTATTACTAAAAGCGATTTTCTAGTTTCAGTATATGGTTGACGTTAGTTTCTGTTGTGAACCTTCTAGAAGATTTCCGAATTTTTGATCAAGGTTAACCAATTTAAGAATTGGTTGGATGTGAAGTAAATAGAAGGTTTTTTGGTAGTACTGAAGGAGACACCTTGGTTCGCCCCGCGCCCCCAATTCTGTGTAAGTTTTGTTCTAGAATTTTAGGATTCGAACAAAATTTGATGTTGAAT